>JABUQX010024410.1:77500-80000 GCA_015478945.1 Trachelipus rathkii | reverse complement strand
TCTCTTCGAATACAAAATTATCCATAACGTAGTGATACTTATTGCAATTATGTTGAAAGTCGATGTAGTTATTAAGAGAGGGCCAACCAAATGACATGCCACTAACCATAATACAGTATCCTATACCAGAAACGACATTCACTCAAGCAGTGTGCATAGCATGTCTTGCCAAAACACTAGCAGATCATCGCACCAGCCCAACCAACTCTCTCCCAGCTTATTCATCTTTATTAATTGGCACCCGACCTAATATCTCGATGGTCAAACGCTCAATACCAATACTAGAGCGCAAATATCTTACTAGATACAATGAGTGGCGTAAGCGTACCATTTCCCCGCGACAGTACAGGCAGATCAGACACAAACGCATCATCACTATCAGTGACAATAGAGATCTCCGACATCACGCACGAATCTCTATCAACCAACGTGTGAAAGAGCCAGCTCTGAGATCTCGCATATATTCTCAGACCTCACTCCGTACAACATACTCGCGACGGCGCTATGTACAACATCCTCACCGTGTAGCCCGCCTCACAACTCGCGGGTCGACTCCGTCTTCCAGGTGCCGTTGCGCAGCACCACACCCGTGGCCAGCAGCTGACTCGTCTTCAGTTTAGAGTGGCGCGACCTTCTCGCCTCCGTCAGAACTCGACCGACAGAAAATCGACACGTATCATGTCAGCGTCCCATGTGAATCACCGCTAAGAAACACCCTCGCAATCGAGCAGCCTATATTCGCATCGTCCATCTATCAGAGATACCGCGACTACAGACTGCCACCGGTTAAGTATATCTCTCAACGAACCAGCACGCTCTTTCACTAGGGCTGCAAAGTAACCACTAGCGTGTATATATTACACAGATCGAAAAGGCACACTGCGTACAGACCTCTGCAAAACGACGCACATAGGTAAATCCCGGCACAGCACGCTAGTCAGGACATACTCTACAGCATCAACGTGTCACACGTTGCATCTATACACAACTAGGATTCGCAATGACTCTCTTGACTTCCTCTGAGCAACCACTGCCACCTCGCCACACCTACAGTACAGACAACGATTCTTCTAATGTCGATGAGAAATACTCCATTTCCATGGACAGCGGAACGTGTCAATTTTCCAAGTCGGGAAACAGTGATTTATCCGATGAGACGGCTCCGCTAGCCTCAAGAGATATCTATTGAGATAACCTCTTTCCTCCCTCTCGGTGCTTATGTGAACGTGAACTCAGACCAGGCGGCCACGCAAATGATTCGGTAGATCTTTCCTTGATGATTTCCAATCGATGTCCTCACTGCTAGTTACTCCGAATTGACGTTTTAAATCACTTTATACGACCACTGTTGTCGAAACCAATTGCATTAAAATACTTAACGTTATTTCAACTGTTCAGCGGAGTATCGCATCCCAGAAATTATCAATGAATTGACTCGTCAGAGTTCATACCACTTATACCAGCGATAACAGAAAACTATATTTGGAAAAAAGTACTTTCGTAGAATAATCGATAAAAAATCAGTTACAAATCATGGAAATCTATATACATATATATACTATAAATATATTTAAATATATATATAATACTATATATATAATAATGTATATATATTATATATATTCTCCATATTATTATATATATATATGTTGGGTTGTGTGTGTGTGCATGCCGCTGTCGGTCGATAGTGAGGACGCAGGCTGTACACGTGTCGGATACGTGATGTGAGTGACTGCCGATGTGTGGCCTTGAACGACGTAAACCACCTATGTCTTAAATAGTAGCTGTGAGCTAGCTGCGCGGGTGTGTCTGTAAACGAGGCTATCTACTGACCAACACTATATTGGTAAATCTCGAGACAAAGAATGAGTTAAAAATGTACAATCTTTGCACAGCCTTGTGTAAAACTAATCAATAGCTGAGTACAACCATTCACATTTTGTTGTTTATGCAAGCCATATAAGTTTATATTCATCTAGTCTAAGGATTTCATGATAGTGATGACAAGGGCAAGGGCGCTAGACCTAACAGAGATCGACACAAATGAGCGGTTCGCCAGTACACCATGCACGACCTAGAATATATTGATTACACTCGCACGATCGGTTATCCTATCTCTTTCCTCGTATGCGCATGAATCTGCAAGCGAAAATTGTATGAGAAACGCAAAACATATGCGAGACTCTGGTCTTACGGCACAACAGCAAACACCTCCGACGACTCAGCGTACGCATCACCCACACAATCGGTACACTCTTTGCAACTAACAAGTTCAAGCTCACACAAATCTCAGATCAGAAGTTAGCACGAGAGATAACCACCAAGCAGGGCAGTCAAAATCATTGCCACTATTAGCTCGAACACTCGCACACTATCAACTAAACTATACCCAACGCCCGCAATCCTCCACCTAATACACATACAAGACCAAACTAGTCGAATGTAATATCATCAGCAAACGGTCACGATCCGTTCAACACCTCGAAAACAGTATAATTCT
>JABUQX010024410.1:5000-72500 GCA_015478945.1 Trachelipus rathkii | reverse complement strand
GAAATAAAAAAATAAAAAATAAAAAAAAAACTATAATGTGTATAATCTTAACCTTCACTTCGTAGACCACCACCACCAAAATCTAGTCCCTAAGTTTTGTTCTTAACAAAAATTAGATCTTTGCGGGCTCACACTGAAAATCCTACTATTCTCCATCTTACTGCATCATCAATTTTCAGCCAAAGGACATGCACGTGCCAAACTTTATTCTTGCTGCAATAAATCCTCCGAATTTCATACCTTATGAAATATTGCTCCTCAAAGCTGGATCTAATTAGAATAAATTCATCAGTTCTGTTTAGTATCTCAACCCTCTACTGCGACCAACTTGGAATATTTTCAAAATGTCCAAACTCAAAAAGAATTCTTCAATCTTCATCTAAGTAATATAGAGAGAAAAATGTGAATATAGTTTTATAAAATACATTAAATAGGGAATAAACAAATCTATTCATTATAAAATCCAAGCAATGCAGATTTCATTTCTCCTGGTTCTCATTCTAAATGTTTGCAAATTTTCGGTTCTTTATCCGCAATTCTTTACATTGAATAAACAAATAATCAAAATTAAGTTTTTATTTTTATATTACTTATAAAACCTAAAAGAATGGCACGTGCATATATATTATATATATATCATATATATATATATAATATATATATATATATTATATATATTATATATATATAATAATTATATATATATATATATATATATATATAATATATATAATATTTATATATATATATCAGATGACCCTACGTGGGTTTGAACCCTTACCCTAGGTGGTAAACCAAGAGTGTTACTTCCTGACCACGGATGAACTAAAAGAAAACCACCACTTACCTCTGAAAGCTAATGGAATCGTGCTTTTTTTTTTTTTTTGTCTATTCTATTGCAAAGAAAAAAAAACTCTCAAAAAAATTTTTCAACCAACCCCCACAAAAACATTAAGCACATACAAAAATACATACCCAATAACATACAAACCGTGAAATCTACTAAAATATTGTATGCTGAAAAAAAGTCCTAAAACCCCCCAAGCACTAGTTTATAAACCCCCCACCCCCCGTGTATCTAAAAAATTCCATGCACAACCTGTAACCTAACTACATAGGTGAAACCACGATCATATAGAAGAATTATCAACATAAGCACGCACTAAACACAGGACACCAAAACTTTCCGCCCTAACCTAGCATCGTCTGAAAAAAACAGATATAAACTCCAAAGAATTAAAAGCAATATCATAAAACACATAAATAATAACAATAATAACATTTAATGGAGATTGCAAAAATAGATAGCATACAATATGCCATTATGCTCAACTCACCATTCTACAGAGGTCTCCTGGACAATCAACCAACTGAATAGACTCTTGGAGGAAATCATTACACCGTCCTGTCTTACTTGAAAGAGGCTTCCCAGACAGGGAGCGAAAGCTTGTTGGGCTGTCGCGGCGGTTCTCGCCCCCTCCCCTGCTGTGGGTATGGAAAACGTCCCCTTCCTCTGTTCCCTGTCGGCTCGAGCCCCCTACTTTCCATGTAAAATACTCTCTCTCTCCTCTCTCGTCTTTATAAATATATTTATATATTATATAGTATATATATAATAATAATAATATAATATATATATATACTATATATTATATATTATATAATATTTATTTATATATATATATATAAATTGTTTAGTTACCCTAAAAAAAAAATTATTGTATGGCAACTAAAAGGTACAAAAAGAAAGGTACCAAATCAAATCTTGATTCTCGTTAAACTGCAAAAAAATATCATTTCAGTGCATTCTCGGACAGTTTCACGGAAGGATTTTTTTTTTTTTTTTTTTTTTTTTGTAAATATAGATGAAATATTGATATATATAAAAGTAATTATATATAATATAATGCACTTTTTTTTATTCATTGGATTTTTAAAAATTTGTGCTTATATTAGGTAAACTTTTCTTCTAAATAAACTTCTCAAAGTTTATATTTGTTGCTTCCCTTATGGTAACCTTAGCCAGAAAAGTTTGTTTATAAATTATATTTCTCGTGACTTCACGAATCTCAAAAAATCCAAAATTGATTTTTTTTCTCAAAAAAAAAAAAAAAAAAAAAAATCAACAATTCTGGTAAGAAGCCACATGGGTCAATGAGGACTTTCCCTGTCAAACTATGGTAAATATTTATCAAACAGGTCATGCTCATACACAACCTGAACCGCACCCTAAGGTTTGTCAATATTTTATACAAGGCCAATAAAACACTCTCCAACAACTACCAAAAGCAAAAACAAAAGCTAAGGTATATGCTAACCACATTGCAATTTAATAAGTTAATTGTCATACCGGTAGTTACAACAGGCAGTTTTTCCTTAATAACTAACTAAAAACCCGCCAAATTGACCAAGTCAAAATATACTATATAATGCCCAAACCACCCATATACCTAAACAGTCCCTTCTTATTAAATGTTGCAAGCGAGTCACCGTCCACAAAGTTTTGCGGCAAACCATTCCAAAAATTAACTCGTTACTGTATGAATGTTTTCTTACATGGCGCATGCCTTCTTAATTTTCTTATTATGTACCCTGGTCTACCATCAGTAGTCTACTATAATTTATTGGTCTCAGTATTATCAATAGAAGCAAATATTTTATAGACTCCTTCAGCCTCAGCCTAACATAGCTATTATATAAAGTGACCATGGTCCCGCTTTTAGGCGGGACAGTCCCACTTTTTTCGACCCTGTCCCGCTTCTTTAAAATAGAAAAAAAATGTTCCTCTTTTTTTCTGAGAAGTCCAGCTTTTTCTAGAGAGATCCCGCTATTTTTCCCTGTTCAAATAATTATAATACTTAATATAAAATTATAAATTAAAAATAACGTGACAATAATGATTGTGTATATAATATTATATATATATATATATATATATAATCTATATATATATATATATAATAATAATATATATATATATATATTAAATATATATATTATATATATATATAGGGTTGGGATGAAGAAAAAAAATCAAATTTTGATTTTTTTTGATTTTTTGAAGGAATCTGTGACGCACGCGAAATATAATTTGTAAACAAACTTTTTTTTTACTTGTGTTACTTGTGTTACTTGAAAAGAAAATACAAAGTGGTGTAAACACTTTATTAAAAAGTGTATATTATACGTATACAACTAACGAAATATATTTAGCGTCGCGCAGTAATATTGCGCCGGCGGGCGCTCGCGTCGGTTCCGGGCCGGGGGCGCGCCTTGCGGGCGGCGGACCAGCTCGCGTTCGCTTTGCCGGCCCTTGCGATGGCGTTTAGAGGATTGAACCGTCGATTCAGCTAAATGCATTTCCTCACCCGCTTTTTTCTTTCTTTTTTCAGTAGAATACCCCTGAAGGGGGGTTATTCAAACTCATTTAGAGTTTTGGGACCTCAAAATGAGGATCTATGTTATTAAAAACATATATAAGTACACTAATATCAAGATGTTAAGTACATTTTTACTATTTCGGCACCGCACCGGTTCCACACCGGTACCTACACATAAAATCAAGCATTTAAACCCGCCATGAGAGACCTTCTTTTTCCTTCTTCTTCTTTTCCTACATCCATTTTCTTTCTTCTTCTTCTAAGCTTTTCTTCATTTTTCAAGGGGGACCCCCTTCAAGAGGGGGGTCTCAATCATTTTGGGTTCTGAAACCCCGAAAAATGAGTTCTACACCTATGAAAACATAGATGAAGACACCTCATTTGTTCTAATATGTAGCTGGAACCAGATTCCATTCTGGCACCGCAACCACCAGCTCCGGCTTCGGCCCCATAGGGTTCGCCAATTATTTAACATAGCCACTCGTATTTCATTTTATTCTCTTCTATACACTCACCAAATTTCAAGCTTTCTAAGTCCATTTTTAGGTTTTAGGGGGCGGGGGACCCAACCCCCCTTTGACGTAACGACTTGAAACATTGGAGGGCAACAATGTTGCAAACATATAAAGAATGCATGCCAAGTTTGAATCAGTATATTTTCTTTCTTTACACCCTCTTTTGCTAAGATGTCTGCGTTTTGGGTCATTTCTTGACCCATAAATGGCCCCCGGCTGGGGCCCTGGGGACTGGCGTTCGGGAAAGTAACGACGGGATCTCATTTTGAGGACATTCTGACCCTGGTTTGACACCGTCATGATAGGTTTTTTGACGAAGGGTACGCCCTCTACGAAAAAAAACGCATGTTGGTGCGTTCTAAAACCCGCAACGGTTTCCGATCCGGTTAAAAGCAGCAAATCGTCGGCCATAGCCTCTCAAAACATACTAAACCATCTAAAACTCGGTTCATAGCTCAAGAAACAAAAAATGTTAGGTAATGTGTTGTAGGTAATATCTAATACTAACTCTTGTTAGAATGAATCGATTCCGTCGTAACCACAGGAATCGATTAGCAGTGTCAATTATGTAACTAATCGATACCAAATATCGGATTGATATTCCGTCACATACGATATATTCGCACTAGAAGGTTGGAAAGGGGGGTGGGGATACTAACTCATAGAAGGAACCAACCTAGCACATTCTAAATATATACCAATCGACTCACCGTACCTTATTAACCTAGGAGTAGACACCATTATTAGCCGTGTTCTAATGACGTGGATATGCAGGCCTAGGAAAGGGGGGTGTGGGTAATAACTCATAGAAAGAACCTTCCTAGCACCTTCTAATATACACTAATCGATTCCCCCTATCTTAAAATATACGAATGTAGCACTAAATACCGGGTTGATTCTAGAATATAGGTCGGAACGTGCTAGAAGCTAGAATATATAGCCTATTGAAGAATATAGAAGCACGTGACCTTTTCTCGGTCCGGCGGTACCCTTTGAAGTGACGAAAAAAGGGCCACTTTTATGACCTTTGCGGTTTGCGGTTTTCGCTTTATTTGTAAATAATGATAATGTATTACATCAGAAAAAAAGAAAAAATGTTTGAAACATGAACTTTTCGTTGACATTTTTATAGTTAGAAATTTGAAACAGAGTAGCCTTGCTATGAAAATTATTATTCTAATTTTTATTTCTATGAAAATTTAAATTACGTTATTGTCCAAAAATAAATTAAAAACCTTCTATAACCAAGCAGAAATCAAATTAAAGCAAATAATTTATTAATTTCACAACAAAAAAATCAAGTGAAAAAATCAGTGAAAAAATCAAATGATTTTTTTCCGTGCCATAAACTATATTATATATATATATATTTTATATATATAAATATATTATAATATATATATTATATATATATATATATATATATATATATATATATATATATAATATATATATATATATTATATATATATATATATATTGTGTTTCATGAGAGTCTTTGACAATTTATTATCCACCAGAGAAAAGAATGTGCTGCTACACCACCATGTTAATTTTAATTATTTTAAAAATGTTCCAGATACTTTAGCACAGGGCGGCCTCATTTCGTTCGAACCATTTCGTGAGAATATATATATATATATATATATATATATATATCATATATATATTATATATATATATATTTATATATATATTATATATTATAATATATATATATATATATACTTATAATATATATATATATATATATATATATATATATTATATATATATTATATATATATATATATATATATATATATATAACATTAACAATAATTAGTAGTTATATTTTCTTTTAAGAAACTTAAATTATTAAATGTACGGATTACGATATATAAATTTCGTTTTAAAACGTCCTCTGTGTTTCAATGAATTTCACTCACCAATGTTCAATGATGAAGTGGTATCAATTAGTTCAACTATCGAAGTTGTTCAAGCTAACAAGGATTAAGGTGTAGTGCTTCAAATAATGTAATAACCATGTCTACTGCAAAAAGGAAGTGTTTTTAATGAAAGCCTGAAATCATGTATCCTTTTATTCGCAAAACGACCTCAGAAAGTGACGTAAGGTGTGAAAAGTGCAAAAGCGATTTCAGTATAGCCTACGGTGGAGGTAGTGATATATCATCAAGCATCTCAACACCAAAAGGCACAAGGCAGCTGATATCTCTGCATCTTCGAGCAAGGCAGTAACAGTAACTGCAGAAGGTATGTAGGGGTACCATACTGTGAGATAAAATCAAAATTTTAGGTCTGCAGATTGCGCTAGTACGATTTTCAAGACTGCTTTGAGCCAAAAATTTTCTTGTGCTAGAACAAAGTGCGAACAATTGTTTTTAAATGTTTTTGCTCCATATGCTGAGGCAGAACTACGACAACAAACAATAGATGCCCACTGTGTACACTTTTTAACAGATGCAGCCACTGTGTAGATACAATAAACTGTTTCCCGTTTGGTTCGTTTCTTCCAGCCATACGTAGGAGTTCAGGTAAAGCTCCTTGACCTTCAATCTCTCCCTTCAGAGACCTCTGCATAGTCGGTAAATTATTTTATTAGATATGTTTTAATTAAAATTATGATTTACACAAAAAAGTAGTTAGTTTTTGTGGTAATAACCAAATTGTAAATTTTGGGGGCCATATGCAAGAAAAGGCAGTAAATAACATTTTTTAAAATGCTGATACCCTTTCATGGAAGAGAGTATAATCGAATAGGATGTTTTCGCTCATATTCTGCTATAACGCAGTGCAAATGCTGGTTAGCGATTGCCTCCCCTGTTGATGTTGAAGCTGTATTGTAAAAAAATATATTCGTATTTTTACATTTATTACCGTTCGAGTAGAGAGCTAAGGATTTTGCGCTTTGTCGAGGACTGAGTATAAAACAGCTCCTCCATTGATACAGCAAAACAAGATGGCTTGCTTTAATGCCTACTATCGAAAGAGTTTTGAAACTCTTTCCTGGACTGAAATCATACTTTGACAGTTAGAACAAATGTCCAGAGGTTTTGAAAATGTTTTGTGAAAATCCCCTTGCTGAAATGGTTTCATTCCTTCATTCCCAGGCAGCTTCTTTTCGCAAAGTTATTATGAGGATTGAAGGAGGACAATATCTCAGCCGAAGTATTGCAGAATTATCCAATATGAAAGAAACATTACAGTCGAGAAAAGAACATGTTTTTTTAACCACATTCGGTTCGAGAAGGGGCCAACGTTAACAAGCTTGAAGCAAGATTTATAAAAAGATCTGTCGTGCTGGATTTGCTAAGGCAAAATAGTTGTGGATTGTTATGATACTTGTTTGAAGTACTTGGATCAGCGGTCAGTTACATTTTCAGATTTTGAATTTATGGATTGGATTTCGCCAAAGAAAACCCCAAGTTGGTCAGGAGTTGAGAAAAATACCAATGATTGCGTAAGAGAGGTTACAAAATAATGACTCAAATTTGTTTGGACGAGTTTTACGTGTTCGACCAAAAATATATGGGCGAGAAAGTAGACGAATGGAATGCTTCGAATCTAGTAACAGACAAACCGTGGGTTGAAGTATTTACTTTCCTCAAGAATTGTAATCAACTTCTTCTAAAATTAGTTCAATATATCCTTTGTCTTCCTGAACAAATTCTCCACAAAACGTGCTAAATAAGATTTGGACTTCTGAAAAAACTCACTCAAACCTCAAACCCTGAAAGGAATTCTTACAACCAAAAATAAATTTTGATCAGACATGTATGGAGTTCTACGATTTAATTAGTTTTAATCAGTCTCCAGAACTGCTGAGAAAATTTCATCTAGCGAAAAATACTGTAACTGAAGGTAAATTATTATTCTTCTTCATCTACCTTTTTCCCCCCCAAGCCTGGGAGTAAGGTGCGTTACATCATCGGAAAGAAAAGCAGTAGAGAATATGACAAAAGTCGGAAAAGAAAGCCCAGCCTTACCACCCCCTCTGTACCATTAATTAGTGAGAACTCGTCGCAGACAGAAAATCCACCCAACAGCTTCACTGAACCACGACGGATCCTCACTATGGTAAATCGTCAATGTAAGGGTTCATCCCTTGTCCCAGGCGGGCCTATTAAGCACCTTTATTCTCGCGTCGGCCAAACTCACATGTCTCTCCTTCAAACATTTGTTTACTTACTCAATCCACTTTTTTTCTTTACTTTGGTCTCCCAACCGGTCGATTCCCAACACACTTCGCCACTATACATATCCGCTTAACCAACCGACTATCTTCCATCCTTTCCACATGACCAAACAATCTCAACATACTTCCATTTCTTCTCTCATTTACCCCTTTCTTACACCACACAGCTCTTAATACGCTTCCATTCCTCATTTTATCATTTCTTCTCTCACAAAGCAGCCCCTAAGATTGTCCATTATGAACACATGAACTTTTTAGATCTATACTTTCCTATCCAGACCATAGTCTCACTACTATACATTAACACAGGTAAAACATACCCTCATGTAAGACATCCTAGCGCACTCAAGACTTAGTCCCTTTACATTCACAACCTTCCTACTATTATATGAGATTTCGTTCCTTTCATCAAATTATATACCATAAATATTTTAACACTTGTCAGCTTTTCACTATTTTTAATACGTTCACACTGAAGACTGTCCTCACTCACAACCATTAACCTTACTCTTATCTACGATTTCTTTCAAACCTTCCCTTTTACACACCCTGCCACATCCATCCGTACCCATCTTTTGCAAACTCTCTCAGATTCACCACACAGAACCAAATCATCCGCATATAATAGGTAAGGCACCCTCCACTCATCTCCATTATTTCCTGCCACCCCACCTCTAAATTCTTATATATATATATAATATATTTTATATATATACTTATATATATATATATATATATATATATATATATATAATATATATATTATATATATATAATATATATCTATATATATATATATATATATTATATATATATATATATATATATATATATTATATCTATATATATATATATATATATATATATATATATAATATTATATATATTCTACCCCGCCACCTCTATATATATATATATATATATATATATATATATATATATATATTGTCCCGATTTAAACAACAAGAAATCTGATCACATTATTATACAGCTTACTTATAAGTTATAGCTTAATTTTTTTTTTCAAAAGACTGGGATTTATTATACCTAGCATAAATTATTAGCTTTATTCCTAGTTGCCACTTTCAGATTAATGCTCAGTCCCTTAAATTTCTTTTTCTTGGTCCACAGACAAAAAGAAGGCGAAGATTTTGCCTCAAACTACGCCACAGATTCTCTAGGAAATTAGGCATGGGACCCCATGAAAATCTAAAGGAAATTTGATGAGAATCCATGAAAAACTTTCATGTAAACTACCCTCCAGAATTCTACCATCACAACCTGCAGCTTTATATACTTGGGTTAATATGGTCCAGTAAAGATTTAACTTTTTATCTTAATGTCAAATTCCGTAAGTATTTTGTTACAAAGATACCAGAACTATTATTCAATTTTCGTCACCAAAATAAGCATTGAAAATGTCAATATTCCTTCTCAACTTACACAATTTTAATTGAACAAATTTTTTGAAAATAAAAAGCTTAAAATTTCGGGCCTCTACTACTTGTACCATTTTTATTGACTGGATAAGTTCATTTTAACTTTCCTATTTTCTAGATCTTTCACCCTTTATTATAAAACATTTACATTCATCTCTTCGCCACCCTTTAAAACATACCGACTGAATATTCAATTTTAGTTCCAAAGTGCTAAAACAATGATCTTTAAAGACCTTACCCCAATCAATTGTACCAAGTACGTCTCGAAAAACTGCCATTTAAGGAAATCTAAGATCTTTTCCTAATAACGTAATTTGAACCCAGATTTCACGTTAAATCTATTTCATTCCTGAAGTCTTTAATAGGTTTCATTAACCCAGGCTAGTTATATAAATGTGGATTTTCCTTTATGGTAAAACTCTGCAGCTCATCTTTATTTCCAAGGTTATAAGAATTTATCAGAATTGCTGCCAATTTCATTGTTATCTGAAAGTTCTTTAGCAACCAGTCATTCCAAGCTACTAACTTCGATAACCAAATCTTACAAAAATGCCACCTAATCTAGTAATCAAAATGAGCGCATAATATAAATTCAGTTTGGGTACAAATTACTTGAGAACATCAAATTCTTTAGGAATTAGTTTAAATATTTTTTTTTAAAATCCTCCCTTCACATCCCCACAAATTGTAATCACATTGTTATTTGTCAAATAGAAAAAATGCGGCAAAGTGAAGTTTAAAACCTAAAAGTTCAATAGAAGAGGCGACGTGTTGATCTCTGCTATATCCGTATATGGATGAGTTTTATTTAAGAATTAAAGGTTGCTGGTGCAATTAAATCTTAAGACTAATACGTGTTAGTGTATAGCAGAAAAATATGGTGAAATAAAATGTATACGTTAGTTTTTTTTTTCTTAGATACCTAAATTGGTTGTATATATGTATAACTTGTTCGCTTGCCAATTTAATAATCTTACTTTTAGTCCTAGAACAAAGTCAATAAATATATCCATTTAGGAAGTTCTAATGGCCCCAAGAGATACACATTCTAAATTGCCTTGGCCATAATAGATAAACATTGTAAATTGCCTTAAAAAAAATACGTAAAAGGTTGAAAGACACTAATTAGTACATAGTTTATTTTGGTATCTCTATAAAGTTCATGCCATCAGGCGTTAACTAACTTATCCAAATGAGAAACCGATTTCAAAACGACAACGAATCTCCATATGCATCTGATAATAGGCATAGTTTCGTGCTAGGAGTGAAGCATACGTATCATCCCCCAATAGTGATCGGGACCACTCAGGTGTCATGTTGCTAGAGGATCTTTAATCTTGAAGTCCAGATCATGTATTAAATTGGAAGAAAACTGAAAACAAAAACAAAGTCACCAAACCAAACCAGTAAAGAAATGATTATAAAAATATTGAATTTTCAGTTAGAGCTAATACATATTTTACTCTTCAAGCTGCTCAGACCTATAACTATTCATCATTCAAACAGACCGAATATTTTAATTATATATTTACAAGCAACAAAAAACAATCAACGAGCTCTCACTATTAGTTTACTGAATAACCAATATTCATAAGTTCATTATCTTCAAACAATTTCATATGACCAGCATAGTGTAATAAATTGATGTCACTAAAATAAACACTACCAGATTAAACTTAACTTTAACTCACTAAATACTAACTATACAAAATTTCATGAGTAATACCAAATCCACATTTCTTACCTTTTTAATCATATCCTGTTTAACCACTCCTGAAAAGAAAAGTTTATTAATAAAAGTTCATAAACATTTATATAGTCGGTTAAATATTAAGTCTCAGTAAGATAACGCATCTTACAACATTTTGCCTCTAAAACGGCAATCTTAAGATATAAATTTTTTTTTCATCACTACTAAATTAAATTTTTTTTTTTTTAATCTTTTACAGAATGGGTAATTACAAAATATTCAATTTTTGACAGTACCTCATGTGTTTTAACCAAAGATTTGTTCTCATCAATAACAATTACAAACTTGAGACAAGAGAGCATAATATTTTCCCAACATGAAAATCGCAGAATGAAGTTTTCAATTATTCACTCCTGAAAGAATATATATTTTTAACAAAAATTTTGATGTTTATTTCATTAAATTTAATAAAAGTAATAAAACTGATCAGACAACTTCAACTTCAGGATTCAGAAAAAAATCCGCGAATGAATTTATATATTCATCATTTTGATTATATATATATATACTATATATAATCATATAATATATAAATATATATATAATATATATTATATATTATATATTTTTATATATATATTATATATATATATATATATTTTTATTTTTTATATATATATATATATATATATATATATATATATACTATATATATATATATATATTTCTTTAACTTTTCTTCTATTTCCCAAGAATGGGAGTAAGGTGCGTAACGAGAATCGGAAAAGAAAAGCAGTTAGAGAACAACATGACAAAAAGTCGAAAAGAAAAGCCAGCCTTACCGCCACCTCTGTACCTTAATAGTTGAAACTCATCGCAGTCAGACAATCCACCCTAAAGCTTCATGGGGACAGCGATGGACCCTCACTATGGATATCGTATGTAAGGGTTCATTCCCTTGGGCCCAGGTGGGCCACACCAATACCCCGCGCCATTCACTCCTGTTATATCACCTTTTCTTCTCGCCTCTACCCAACTCATTTGTCTCTCTCAAACATTCGTTTAAACCGACTCGATCAACTTTTCTTGGTCTACCCAGCCCTCGGTTCCCAACACACTGCCACTAGACTCCGCTGTAAACCAACGACTATCATTCATCCTTTCCATATGTCCAAACCATCTCAACATACTTTCATTTATTCTCTCATTTACCCCTTTCTTCACACCACACTAATAAGTTCATTGCTCATTTTATCAATTCTTCTCACACCTAGCACGCCCCTAAGATTGTCCATCTGAACACATTGAACTTTAGATCTATATTCTTATTCTAGACAATAGTTTCACTACTATACATTAAAATGAGTAACAACATACCCTTCATGTAAATACCCTAGCACACTCAAAGACTTGGTCCCTTTAATTCACCCAAACGATTTAATTGCACAGCCACCTTCCTGCCATTCCAAACTTTTCCTACTACACTCTTGCATCGTCCGTTCCCTTCTCATCCAACATATACCCTAAATATTTAAACTCGGACACTTTTTCAGCTGCTCACCATCTAACAACTTCACACTGAGGACTGTCCTCACTCACAATCATAACCTATACTCTTATATCCACGTTTACTTTCAAGCCCCTCCTACTACACACCTGGCCAAATCTCTCTACCAAATCTCTCAAAACTCTCTTCAGATTCGCCACACAACAAATCAAATCATCCGCAATATAATAGGTAGGGCACCCTCCACTCATCTCCATCTAGACACCATTTCCTTGCCACAACACCCACCTCGATTCTTTACACAACCCCATCCATATACAAAACTAAAATAAATAACCAAGGGAGACATACAAAACCCAATAATATAATATATATAACATATATATACTATATATATATAATATAATATATAATATTATATATATATATAATATACTAATATATATAATAAAATTACGGGAAAGTATTTGGAAAATTAAGACTAAACCAAGTAGTTAATTGGTTAGTTTAAGTTATATAAATATATTTTCTCTTTACAGCTAATGGAATAAAATATAATAACCAAATTTTTTTTTAATACTTTGATTATTAGTACTTGAGTGACAAAATAAGAATGAACTTTAAAAATTTTAAGTTCTTTTATGGCAATTTCATATCGGTGAATACATAGAATAAAGAAGATTGTTTGAAAGATTTTCCAGAGGGAGTATCCTGTGCGGAGCTTTGCATGCATCTTTGTTACAAGTTTGCTTGCTTTTGTGGGTTGTGCATAAATAAAGATAAACGGAACTCAGTACTTTTTGTATTAATATATTTATTATGGTGAAAAGATATATTAGAGCACATCTGCTAATATTTATCACCTTATTTTATTTTCCTAAATAATATATAAAGGAAACTTTCCCAAAAATCATAAAACGCAAAACTTGACATTAAACTTACACTTTGAATTTTGATGAAATCTACAATGGCAACATCAAACTTTTGTTATACAATCCATATGTCTTCCTTTGCAGAAAGAGCAATATTTCAAGGTCAGCTCAACCAAGGCAGGGGGGGAAACTGATCCAATTCAAACCAAATGTCAATTCCAGAAGCCTGAAATGAAGGAATCTGGTTACTCCTAAATTTTATAAGCATTATACTTATTGCAATACATTTCCATCAGTAAGAAGTTCATCAAGTTTCAGAATTACGTCCTAAAATCATCATAAATATAAACATCCTCAAATTAACATTTTAAAACTAAACCATTAAAAACTTACCTAAATAGACAATTTCCTAAACCCCGATATCGAAATAGTGTAAAATGGTTCTGAAAACAAAAAATAAAGTCAAAAAAGGAACCACTTAATACTGTAGTTAATAAAAAATAATTAATGTTCAGTTAGAGCTAATACATATTTGTCCTCAGAATGCTCAGACAGGGATAACTATTCATCATTCAAATATAATGCAAATTCCTAATTTTAACAATTCGCAATAGTACCTTAACACAAAACTTCCAACATTTTCTTCGAGACCATCTTAATACTTCAAAGAATCAGAATTTCTGTTTCTGAAAAAAACAAAAACCTCTTAAGAATTTTATTTCAAAATCGTCAAGTTTTATTTTCTATACTTCCCTCAGAGAGATTCCTAGGTATATAATCACTATAAAATCATATGTCCCTAATTATCTATCATCATTGATCATTTTTAACTTATTTTAATAAGATTAAAACATTTATATTTGAAAATACCTTCAGTTTGCATAATTCAATATACTACATAAATAGTAATTCTTTAAAACTTGATATAAAGATGATGAAGAGTAAAATCTTCTGTGACTCATTTATTTAAATGGGGGCCAGGCCTTTGAGTACTCAGCAATTATGGGATGAGAAGACCGGGTGCTTTAAAAACTACGCTTGAACCTTTTTTTTTGGGGACGTGGGATGGCTTAGTGGATAAAGCGCCGGTTACTGTTAACTCAGCAACGCGGAGTTCCAGTGTTCGAATCCCGCTGATGAAGAGTAAAATCTTCTGTGACTCATTCATTTAAATGATTCAAATGAAGTAATTCAAATCTGATAAACTTCTTCCCAGATCTGAGGAAAATAAAATTCAAAAGTGAAAGACTTCCAAAATTTGAAATTAAACCAAAAAATAATTTTGATCATACAATGGTGTATATCATTAAAACTACTTCAAAAGTTATTAATTTCAGCCATATTCAGTTAACTATTCTAGATACTTTCAAGCCACCTTGCTAGAATACAATCAACACACTTTCTCTACTACAGAACCACCTTTCATTAGCTCCAAAATGAAAAATTTTTCATACACACGAGGTCATATAATCATGATGATAGATGGATATATCTCGCATAAAAGTTAAGTTTAAATTCAAGGCCCACTTATAACACATTCGAAAACGAAATACTAACTTTGCAAAATTAAAGAAACAGTAAAATAAAAATAAATTTCTCACCTTTAAAATTACATCCAGTTTTAGCCTGAAAAAAAATAATTCTTGTCAATAATAATACTTCATAAATATTATAGTCATTTTAATTGTTAGTCTCAGTAAAATAACTACTATTTTTTAACATTTTGACCCTAAAATGGCAATCATAAGGTGTCCCAAGTAGTTTCATCATAATCTAAATTATATTAAGTATTTACATTATTTTTTTTTTATTTTGGCTTTTGACAAAAGGAGTAATTGGCAAAATTTTAAATTATAATCCTATATGAACAAAAGATAGATTTTTCTCTCTCTCTCATCGGTAGCCATCAAAAGCCTCTGTCATTTTGTATACTATAACATGAAAATAAAAACTCCGTTTAAAAAACTGCAAAAATAAGAAAATATCTTGAAACAAAAATTTTAATGTTCAAAATAATTAAAGTAATAAAATTGATCAGACATATCAACAACTTCAGGATTCAGAGAAAATCCGCGAATGATTTTATATTAATCATCAGATTATTTTAATAAATATGCACAGGAAAGATTTGAGTGGCACAGGTTTTGAATTTAGATTAATTCAGTAAAATGAATAAAGTACAATTATGAATTAATTCGACAAATAATTATTAAATAAGGATATGCACACATACAATAACAGTCTTACCTTAAAAAGTGCATAACAACACTTCATCTGCATCAAATGTCAAACCCAAATATTACTTGCAAGACTGAGGTCAGGACACCACCATCACTTACACTAGCAAAGATTAAATTAGCTTTTAGCAATTACGATGACGTTATTGCAGCAATTAAACATTTTCAATTATTTAAATGTAAGCGTTGCATGAAACTCCCTATTTAAAAGAAAATAGAGAGGGATTAATAACGCCCATTTAATCTAGCCAAGTATTATTGGAAATGTAAGCAAACGCTTACCTTCCTGCCCAAATTACTATGGGCCAAACAATTTATCCATTCTAACAGGTTCAAGCCCCTAAAGGAAATGGCATATAAAGATGGAATCAAAATAGATAGAGTGTTCATCCGAGGTTTCACACTGAAGCGTAAAGCACGAAAGTGTTTAAAGTTCGCATAGTTACTTATCACGGTTTTAGATGTAAACATCAAGGAAATAATACTAATTTAGCAGTAGAACTAATGTCTTCAGAGTTTAAAAGAGACATTGGTGTTCTACTCTTTTTACAATTTTTATAATAAATAGACGTTAAGCGAATCGCCATGCACGCAGATGTAAATTGACTTTTATCAAAATTTATATATTATAAACAAGCTGTTGATAAGAAAAAAAAAAAATGTTAGACTGAAAAATTATGCCGAACTTAAATTTTGATATATTAAATTTTAAACTAATTAATTATTTTATTCTGCATTGTAAAATTAATGATTGGAAAAAAGCAATAAATTGATTTGTCAATCCATCAAACTATCAAATGTCGAGTAATACGAAAGAAACGAACCATTTCCGGGAAAGTGGATAGAATTAATTTAAAACCTTTAAAGACAAAATTGAGACATTTAGTTTTGTCTACAACAGATGTCTAAAAAACTAGCACCAGCAGAAACCATGAGCGAAATTACATTAATTTTAACTTATCTTGCAAAATTTTTCATTTAATATTTTCTTTTAGATTATTATAAACCTTTTTAAAAATTCATTGTCTCTGTAACGATTTTCATCTAAAAAATTGAAATTATTTATAATATAATGTAAAATTATCCGAAAGCCTTTTCATTTGATTTTCGCCTATTGCATATGACAATATAATAAGATGAATTAGGTTAACTTTGATTCATCATGCTGATGAAATCAATATAAAATGAGTTTTTACTAAACTTAAAATTGAGATGTTTGAAGTTAAACTTTTAATGACATCTCATAATAAGTAAAACTTCAGTTACTCTAGCCAAATTGTGATCGGAAATGCAAATTTGAAAAATTTGATTTCTTGCCTGAATTGGCAGCAGCCATGAACATATATAAAATAAAGTAAATAAAAAAAAAAATTTTTATATATATATATTATATATATTATATATATATATATAATATATATATATAAAATAATGAATATATATATATATAATATTATATATATATATATATATATATATTTATATATATATACACACCTATTAATATTCCACCAGATGTTCGCAATTAATATCCGTCTTTTCTTTTCTACACCTTAATAAATAGATTTAATGTTCATTCAGGAATGTACAAAATTCATTTATTTCAGTGATTTCCTTTCTTCAAAATACTCAGTACAGGTCTGTGAAAATTATCATCCTAAAATTATTTAAACTGTTGAAAAATTTATCATCTAGTTTTGGAAATAATTTGGAATCTTTTACTTGGAAATTTTAGATCTTCCTTATCGGACTGGAACATCCAACATAACTAAGCGTAATATACACATAGTTAGTTCTTTGTTACAAGATAAGTACAAAATACATAGTAAGTTTAAGGTTTAAATTAGCCAAAGTAAGTAAATTTCTAATTAAGAATCAACCAATGATGGGCAAACTGACAATGTCCACGATTGTTCATTACATATGCCTTATTTTTACTATTTTTATTTTATTTTTTAGTCAATGTACAGGACCCACTATGGCTCACAAAGAAGTGGCCACACTGGGCTGAATAATCAACTCCATGGGTGGATCCTGGCTTAACATTTTAAATGTCAAGGAAAATTTGAATGGCAAAATGAATAATTCAGTCAATAAAAACTAAAAAATATATGACATTAAAAAGCATTAATTACCTGCAATCTTTGATCATTCAACTGATAACTGGCCAATTTTAAAGTGAATCATCCATTTTAACAAAATCTAAATTTCCAATGAAGAGTCAAAACATTAATATACTACTTCTGATCATTCAATATAGCCACTTCGGGAGTGCATCGAGTTTTGAATGATGCAAGAAATCTAACACGAAAATTTGAATACCCCAAAACATGTAAAATGCTCCTTCAGTACTACCATCTTCTAAAGAGTACTTCTGAAAGCATAAATAAAAAAGTAAAAATAAATGAACAACTTTACGTATAATAAAAAATGATCAGTTTTCAGTTAGGATATTTGTCCTCAGAGTGCTAGGACAGGGATAACTAGTTATTCATCATTCAAAAAATGTTCATCCTAATGAGGTTACAGTTCGCAAAATTACCTTAAACAAAATTTCCACCATTTTCTCTGGGACAATCTCCAACAATCTTAATACTTCAAAGAATCAAGAATTCCAGTTTCTGAAAAACCAAAAACCTTAAAGAATTTTATTTCAAAACCAGCTTATTCCTAATGAGGTTACAGTTCGCAAAATTACCTTAAACAAAATTTCCACCATTTTCTCTGGGACAATCTCCAACAATCTTAATACTTCAAAGAATCAAGAATTCCAGTTTCTGAAAAACCAAAAACCTTAAAGAATTTTATTTCAAAACCAGCTTATTTTATTTTATATACTTTCATCAGAGAGATTCCTAGGTATATATCACTATAAAATCATATGTCCCTAAATATTTATCATCATTGATCATTTTATTTATTAGTTTTAATAAGAAAAACATTGGTATTTAAAAATACCTTCAGTTTGCATAATTCCATATACTACCAAACTTGAAATATAGCGCCACAATTCAAATCTGATAAACTTCCCAGAATTCTGAAAAATAAAATTAAAAGTAAAACTTTAAAAATCGAAAATAAACGTATATATAACAAAACAACTCAGATGATGGTGCATGTTGAATAAAATCATTTTGATCATACAATGAACAGTGTGTAAATCATCATTAAAACTGCGCTTCAAAAGTTATAACTTCTGTCACATTCATTAACTATTCTAAATACTTTCAAGCAACCTTGCTAGAATATAAGAAACCAACTTTATCTCCACTTCATAACCCCCATTTCATTCGATCTACTAAAAAAAGATTCTATAATTTTCATACAAACGAGGTCGTATAAGCATGATAGATATATCTAGCATAATAGTAATAACTTAAATTCAAGGCACACTTAACACATTCAAAAGCAAAACGCAATGCAAAATTAAAGAAACCTATAAAATTCAAAACATTTCTTACCTTTAAAATCGCATCCAGTTTTAACCTAATAAAAAAAAAAAAAAAAAGATTGTCAATAATAATTCAAATAATTTTATAGTAGTCTACATATTAATTGTTAGTCTCAGTAAGATAACGCATTTTAATTAACATTTTGCCTCTAAAATGGCAATCTTAAGGTGTCCCAAGAAAAGTCTCATCATGATCTATAGTGTTTTTAGTTTTTTTTTTTTGCTTTGACAAAAGAGGTGTAATTGGCAAATTTTATTTATAATACCTAACTGAACAAAAGATTCGTTTTCTCTCTCTCATCGGTAGCCATCAAAAGCTTCAGTAAGAACCAGAAAATATCTCCAACATGAAAATTAGATTGGTTTTACACACCTGAAAAAAGAATATACTTAAAACAAAAAATTTTAATGTTTAAAATAATTAAAGTAATAAAATTAATCAGACATATCTACAACTTCAGGATTCAGAGAAAATCCGCAAATGTTTTATATGTTTATCATCAGTTTTATTTTAATAAATAAAAAGGCAGACAAAATTTTTGAATGAAATTGTATATCAATACTAACAATCGGTACCTGAACTGAATATTGCCAAAACTGAACAAAAGATTCGTTTTCTCTCTCTCATCGTAGCTATCAAAAGCTTCAGTAAGAACCGGAAAATATCTCCAACATGAAAATTAGACTTGTTTTACACTCCTGAAAAAGGAATATACTTGAAACAAAAATTTTAATGTTTAAAATAATTAAAGTAATAAAATTGATCAGACATATCTACAACTTCAGGATTCAGAAAAAATCCGCAAATGTTTTATATATTTATCATCAGTTTTATTTTAATAAATAAATAAGCAGACAGACAAAATTTTTTTTAAATATCAAACTAACAATCGGTACCAGAACTGAATATTACCAAAACTCGTGCCCCCAATCGGAACATCACTACCATCTCGGAAGTAAATCCTCTCAAATTTAAATTTATTAAACTTTATACAAAATATTTCTTACAAACGATATAAATTCACTTGAAACTTTTTTTTAATACAGATTTATATAGGGATTAGTGAAATAAATTTAGGGTAATCCACAATTAACTTCTTTCTGAAGAGTAGATAAGTTATATACAAATATAATATAGTAGAAGATGAAGAACAATTATACATTTAAGTAATCTCAGAAATATTTTTCAACATTTAAGCAATCTGTCGGGAAAAGAAGACCATTATAATTGTAAGATTATCATCATAGACTTTAAATAAACCAACACCCTAAGAAATATAATTTCTACAAATATACAAAAATAAACGTTTAAAAATTTACCTAAATGGAGACATTTTTCTAAACTTCTTTGAATCAAAAACCTGTAAAAATAAAGTTTATTATATATACACAAAGTAATGAATTAGAAAATGCAATTATGATTTTAGTTTCAGACAAATGCCTCGAATTTGACTTCAGAAACGCAAAACGCGTATTTGTCAGACTCGTCATCAATATATCATCATAAAAGAATTAAATAAAGATATGCATACAAATACAACATCCGTCTTACCTTTAAAAGTGCTTAAGACATTTCGGGATTCGAACACTGGACCCCGCGTCGCTGAGTTAACAGTAACCGGTCGCCTTATCCACGTTCCCACAAAACAAGGTTTCAAGTCTAGGTTATAAAGCCCCCGGTCTTCTCCTCCCATAAGTACTTGAAGACATTTCTTTAAAAAAAATCTTTGACATTTCATCTGCAAAATTAAAAAAAAATTACTCGTGGATAAAAAATAAATCACCTCAAAATTCAAAATGGTTTTACATTTTCGATCATGACTTATTTAAATGTAAGCGTTGCATGAAACTCGCTATTTAAAAGAAAATAGAGAGGGATTAATAACGCTCATTTAATCTAGCCAAGTATTATTGGAACCGTAAGCAAACGCTAACCTTCCTGCCCAAATACTATGGCATAAACAATATTGTTCAATTCCTAACCAATTCTTACAAGGTTTCATAAGCCAAAAAATAAATTTCATTACAGGTTTTCACGCTAAGACGCGTGAAGCAAACAATGGATCAAAGTTGTCTAGTAATTTATTACTTATGAGAGTTTTAAGTAAATCAAGCTGTTAATATATCTAGTTTACAGAGCTAAAATAATGGTACTAATAAAAAAAGGCAAGATTTAATTCCTTAAAATGACTAAATGAAGGCAAAATTCTTTTAATCTTAAAGTTTAAAAGGGACTTTTTTGTTCTTAATATTGAGGTTCTACATTTTTAGTTGATTAGGCAAGATGTTGCAGATCCGCATCCGAGGTTGTAAATGTGACATTCAATTATATATAAAACCGAAAAGTGAAAAAATTTCAAAAAAAATTATGATGGGAAGACTAGATGTTTAAAACAAGGAATATTTTTATTATTAAACCAGAAATTTAAATTTATATTACTTCGCTGCATTGTAAACTTGATAGGTTTGAAGTTAAAATTAAAATTCGGATAATTATAAACTTTAATGATTGGAAAAGCAATTTCAAATTCTTGTCCGGATTGTCAGTCATAATACGTTCCAGTTATTACGAAAGAAAGCTAACCATATCCATAAATGTGGATGAATTTAAAACCAAATTCACATTTACAGTTTTGTCTACAACAGATGTCTAAAATCATTTTGGGAGGGGGGGGGGGGGGGTTACAGCTTAATTAGTTTTTAAACATTAATTTAATTTTAATATTTTCAAGAAATATTTTTAT
Source organism: Trachelipus rathkii (assembly GCA_015478945.1). Lineage (NCBI taxonomy): Eukaryota > Metazoa > Arthropoda > Malacostraca > Isopoda > Trachelipodidae > Trachelipus > Trachelipus rathkii. The sequence goes on along the minus strand of JABUQX010024410.1, from coordinate 50,470 downwards.
TATAACTTCAATTATATTAACAGCTTCAGCAATATAATTATCATATACGATTGTTGCTTGCAGAAATTAATGGGAGGATTATTACTATAAAAATCATATATCCCTACAAACCTATCTATTTTATTCATTAATAAAATAAATTCAAATATATAAAAATACCTTCGGTTTGCATAATTCCATTAGTAATAGTAATTCTTTAAAACTTTAAATAAAGCATCACTACGTAATTCTTCAACGCTGTTAAATCCTTTACAGATCGACCCCACAATTTCTTTTCTGAAAGTATATCATGGTTAATACGATTTAATTACATAGCACACTGAAAAAAATATATATTTAAGTAACTCAGAAATAGTTTTCAACATTTATCCCTTCTGTTGGGGAAAGAAGACATTTATAATTTTAAGATTATCATCATAGACTTTAAATAACCAACATCTTTTAAAAATATAATAATTCCCATAAAACAAATACAAAAATAAGAAACTTTTAAAAATTTACCTAAATGGAGATATTTTCCTAAACTCCTTTGAATCAAAAACCTGAAAAGAAAAAGTTTATTATAGCTACCTAAAGTAATAAATTATAAAATGCAATTATGATTTTAGTTTCAGACAAATGCCTCGAATTTGACTTCAGAAACGCAAAACGCGTATATGTCAGACTCGTCATCAAAATATCATCATAAAAGAATTTAATAAAGATATGCATACAAATACAATATCCGTCTTACCTTGAAAAAGGGTTTAAAAGACATTTCAACTGCATCTGCAAAAGAAAAAAAAATTACTTATGAATAAAAAATCAATCTCAAATATATTAATTTATTACAAGTTTATTCAGTCCTGTTGAGCATGAATCATATAATCAATCAATATAAAAAATATCATCATAATTTGTATGCGTGTGTGTGTGTATATATATATATATTTATTTTTAGTCAATGTACAGGACCCACCATGGCTCACAAAGAAGTCGGCCACACCGAGTTGAAAAATCATCATGGGTGGGTCCTGGCATGTACAAATTTTTAATGTCAAGAATTTGAATGGCGAAATGAATATTCAGTCAAATATATATATATTAAGTATATATAAGTATACGAGAGTGGATGTGTTATAGAGATATATGTTGAGATGACGTTCTAGTGAATTACTAAATAGTGAGTGGATAGGCTCCTACGATTGATTGCAGTTCATGAGAGTCAACGACCCTCAGCGAAGGATGTAGAGGTAGGATTTTTATTGGTTATAATTTGGTATAGCGTGGGGTATTGTGTAGTTGAGCTGATGATTGTTAGTGAGAATTATAATTAGTAGTATGTATATGAGGTATATATAGATAATGCTAAGTATAGTAAAATATTATATTTATTATAGGGTATTATATATAGTATATATATATATATATATGATTGAGAAAATGAGTAGAATAAATTGTATTTAGCTTTTATGGATTTGCAACAGGCGTATGATAGGATTAATAGGGAAGCTCTATGGCAGGTGTTAGTAATATATAGTGTTGGTGGTAAGGTTCTGAATGGAATCAAGGAATCAAAAGTACGTATGACGATAGCGAAGCGTGTCTGAGAATAAATGGTGTTGAAAGGGATTGGTTTAATATTAATAGCGGAGTGAGGCAGTGATATGTTGTCCCCTTGGTTATTCAATTTGTATATGGATGGGGTTGGCAGGAAATGAGGGTGCCCTACCTATTATATCCGAATGATTTGGTTATGTGTGGTGAATCTGAAGAGTTAGAGGATTGGCAGGGTGTGTAAAAGGGGATGGGGGCTTGAAAGTGAACGTAGATAAGAGTAAGATTATGGTTGTGAGAGAGGACAATCCTCAGTGTTAAGTTGTTAGATGGTGAGCAGCTGGAACAAGTGTAGAGTTTAAATATTTGGTATATATGCTGGATGAAAAGGGAACGGATGATGCAGTGTAGTGGGAAAGTTGTGAATGGCAAGAAGATGGCTGGTGCAATTAAATCGTTGGTGGATGCAAAGGGACTAAGTCTTGAGCGCGCTAGTTTTATATGAGGGTATGTTGTTATCTGTGTTAATTTATAGTATAGTAGTGAGCCTATGATACAAAATTCCTTGTAATACGTAAGAGCTATAAATTAAACAAAGGTAAATCTGTTTATTAATGTGATAGGCCTAAGTATCAACCGATTATGGGCAAATTGAAAATATCCCCGATTGTACATTACATATGATATTAATAAAGCATTGTTACCTGCATTTTAGATTATTCAACTGAATTTAAGACTGGCCAAATTTTGAAAAGTGACGATTATTCATTTCGTTTCCAATGCCGAGTACAAGAACAAATATATACATTCGAGTATTCAAATGGCTTCATAACCTTGCTTCCTATACATTATTCTGAAAGCAAATTTATTGTCACAAAAGGAACAACTTGGCAATCTAGTTAATAGAAACTAATAAATTTTCAGTTAGAGCTAATACTTTTTATCCTCAGAGTGCTCAGAAGTTATTACTGATCATCATTCCAATATAATGTACAATTCTAATTACATTTCAATTTCTTAAAATAAGCTTAAAACAAAATTTCAACAATTTCTATGGAATCTCTTAAACAATCTAAAAATTTCAAACTCAAATTCAATTCTTGAAAAACAAACTAAATTTTATTCAAAATCAACCACATCTATTTCCTACTTCCATCAGAGATTCCCCGGTGTATTATCACTAAAATTAAAACAAAAACATTTAAATATTTAAAAACACTCGGTTTGCATAACTCCGTGCAGCTACAAAAATAGTATTCCTTGAAACTTAAAAACGCCAGTAAGTAATTCGTATCTGATAAAATCCTCAGATTTATATCTAGGAAAAAAATTTCACCCCCGAAAGTTAAAGTCACTTAATTTGAAGCAAAAATTTAATGTTTAAAATAATTAAAATAGTAAAACAACAAGCATGAATTGTTAGGTTCGAAAATCTGGGAAGGATTAATTTATTCTTTATTTTATTTTTAAAAATCTGAATAGGAAAATTGATTTCCTTCTTATTTGAATTTAAGATTTCTTCAAAATTACTAGCATTTTATATTTGAAGTAGAGTTAGTACTTTATCAAAATGAAAAATAAATTAATATTTAATATATAATAATTTATTCAGAGTGGAATTGTCTATCAAAATTAACAATCAGTAGCAGAACTGTTATTTATCATCAAAAACAAAAAAAATTTTTACATTATATATTTTATTAAGATCAGAATTAAGTAAGTCATACATGAAAATGCAGCACGTCTTACCTTTAAGTTGCCAAAATATTTCATCCACATCTGAAAGAAAAAAAAAAACTTTATTGGAAAGAAAATTATATACATAACTTATTCTTGAAAATAAAGCCGCTCAGATCTCATAATCATAACCATCACAGAACTACTCCAATATCTTCATATTAGTGGAAGCAGTGGGAGATAGTCTGAATTGAGTTATGGCACTCAAGCCACCCGGTTAATCGCACTTAACTAAGCTGGGTACAGAAGGTTTACAATCGAAACCTACAGGGACAAACTTCCTTCTCGTCAAAACTGACCAGAAGTCCTAAGAACCCTGCAAGGCATGATCACATTTTTTCTGGTCCCCTGCATTTCTTTTCAGAAACAGTCCGTCAAGAACCTTGAAACCCTTTCTCTCAGACCTTCCCAGGGAAGACTTTCGTCTGACCCCCTAAACCGGCCCCTACTACTTCCACCAATACAAGGACAAAGGCTGTTCTCCAGACTATTTTATCATCATTGCTTTTTTATATTTACAAGAAATATATATATATATATATATATATATATATATATATATATATATATATATATATATATATATATATATATATTATATAATATATAAATTTATTAATTTTATATAATTAATTATTTTTAAATTATTATTTAAATAATTTATTTAATATTAAAATGAAATAAATTAAATTTTATATATATATATATATTATATATAATATATGAACTTACCGGATTAAAAACAAAGTGCAAAATCATCTTAAGTTATCCATATGTTCACCTGTAGAAGAAATAAATTTCAATCAGTCGTTTAGATAAATTATAAAAAATACAAATATAATTTATAACCATGTCAGAATGCTATGAAACTCTTTACTCTGATGGAGAAAGTAGTAACTGCATCTTTTAATCTAGCCACATATGTATTAGAAGAGTGAGCAAAAACTCACTTTCCCCAAGATACAGGCATCTATACAGGACAAAACCAGTTTGATAATTATTTCAACTTTCAAAAAGTCTCTTAAAAAGCAAATCATCATATGCAAGTGTTGGTGGAATTAGGGAAAAGAATAATCTAAACTAGGCTTCAACTTTTGATTTTTTAGGGCTTAAATAAACCAAGAATAAAAATTTTTTTGCTTAACTTTTTTTCATATTAATTTTATTAGTTCAAATATAGAAATAAACTTGAAAAAAATAGTGAGGATTACTTAAAAAATATTTTCCTTTAAATAACTAAATTGTTCCTTACGACTTTTATCTTTCAAGCGATCATGAGAGGTTAATAATAATTAATTAAAGTATAAAATGATTTAAAAAATTACGCACTACATAAGTAGAAGGATTCGCAAATGGTTGGTCGAACTGTATATAATGTATTAAAATTATATATGGTTTCAAATAAATCCTCATCAACAATATTGAGCTGACACGCTATATATATAATATAATATATATATATATATAAATATATATATATATATAATATATATATATATATATATATATATATATATATAATATATATACTAATATATATATAATATTATATATATATATATATATATATATATATGTGTGGTGTGAACATTTAAAATTGTACTTTATATTTTAAGGCAATTTCTCAATAATACTTCAAAATTAATATTCAAATTATTTCTACTCTTATTTTAGTTTCGCATAATAGGTAGGATGCCTAGTTGAATACAAATTAAAGGAACTTTTATATTCATAATTAACTATAAAATAATAAATAAAATAAACTTTATTTACTGGCATTATAAAATGAAATGTTTGAAATTGAAGACTTTTATGATCATAATCATCAAAATTAAGTATCAACTTCAGTTACTCATAGCCAAATTGTGATCGGAAATGCAAATCTGAAAAAAATTTGATTTCTTGCCTGGATTGGCAGCCATTATATATATATATATATATATATATATTATTATATATAATATTATTATATATACTATATATATATATATATTATATATATATATATATATATATATATAATATATATAAAAAATAAATTAAGCCTTCTGAAGAGGAATATCTAATAAACCATATTGTTTGTGTAAACAGTGACAGGCAGCTCCTGACCAGTGATAAATAACCTGCTTTTCAGCAAAAATATATTGTCAAAAGTTATTAGCAATTTTAATTAAAAAGGATTTTTTTTTTTTTTTATAAAACAAAAAACCAAATTTTTTGAAAATACAATCCACCAAAAATAATTCATCCATAACGACAAAACACCGATACTATCTACAGGAAGGGTGAAGAGAACATTTGATAAATAATTACACACCATCTAATAACCCCCGCCAAAAAAAGAAAATAGCTTACCAAATTACCAATGTGGAATGGAGCGATTGTTTCCTATATAAGGCCTATATTCTTGCGTTTTAAATGTTGCACCAACTGAAAGGGAGGAAAAAAAAATCTTTAAAAATTTAAATTATAAATATGAAATATATTAATTCATTGCAAGTTTATTCAGTCCTGTTGAGCTAGAATCAAGATTAATCAATTACAAAATTTATCATCATACCATATATATATATATATATATATATATATATATAATATATATTAATATATATATAATATATATATATATATATATATATATATATATATATATATATATATATATATATATATTATATTACATACCTGTTCCTTTGTGAAGAGCTGGCTGCAGGATACCTGTGAACAATAAAAACATTTAACTACAGAGCATTAACGTTTATGGAAATCTACATAATACTTAGTCAGCAATTTTTTCCATCTTCAAAAATATTCAGCACAGGTCTGTGAATTTATTTATATCACGCAAATACTTCTTAAAAGGTATTTTAAAAAACCTAACCTTCCATTCACCTGAAATCTTTTCATTCAAATTATCAGATTCAGTGTCAAGTGATACTTTGTAACTAAATATTTTTATTTAATTTGATGGGTGGGAATTCAAAACAAAAAGTTAAAAATTATGATGGAAGAGGGAGGAGAATTGAAAGAGGGGATAGAAAAATATATTAAAGATTATGCATTTGAAAAATGCACATACTAGTTATTGCTGGGGCTGGAAGTGCACAAAACCCAAAAGCATTGGTTCTTGTCCCTATGTCATGTTCCAAGTTATTCACCAAGAGTATATAACAGCAACAAGAATTAATACCCCCTTATGAAAAAAATTTAAATCTAGTACTACATTCCTCATCTACTTTGCAAGAAAATATTGTTACAAACTTAAATATTCATCAATTTATGCCTTTTCAGATGTTAATCACAAATGCATGCATCCCCTTAAATCTAATATTCTCACAATATGCATCATAAACTTACTATGAAGTTTTGATCCATTTCAGTCTGGAAGAAAATCCTGAAAAGTAAAAAAAAGGATTACAAAATATTTTGTATATACTAGTTAAGCATTTTATAAAAGTAATAATCAGTTGGCCGTTCTGAACTCAATCAAGTAGATTTCAGTTACAACAAACAATCATCATGTCAAATTTAAGAAATCTTAAGGTTATAAAACAAATAAAGTTAGTTACTTTTAACTCTCTCTCTCTCTATATATATATATATATATATATATATATATATAATATATATTTCATGTGTGTTTATAGAGATATTATATAATATATAATATATATATATATATATATATATATATATATTATATATATATATATATATATATAATTATAATATATTATATTAATAAAATTATATATATATATATATATATATATAGATAATATATATATAATATATATATATATATATAATATATCTCTCTATATATTATATATATAATATATATATATATATATATATATATATATATCAGATTTGCAAGGCTGGTTTTGGAGAGCTTATTGAATGAGGTTTTTATTTCCTGCCTGCAGCTTAAGTGTTTTCATTTTTCCTGGTTTTGGTTATATGTATGTTATATTATGTATTTATTTTCTTCCTTCTGGGTGTAAATATAAAAGGTGTATATTATACTTTTGGTTTGGTTGATGAAATATGCCCCCCAGGCTTTTTGTGAATAATTGGTTTTCTGGCTTTGCTATTTGAGGTAAGTGTAAAGTAGTTTTTGTATTATATTGTTATTATTGCATTTAACTTTGATAGAATTTCATTATTCCCCCAAAGTGGTAGCAGAACGTAGTTCAGTAAGATCTGAGGGCTTGTGTTTCTTATTGTTGGTGGGTTCAGTTTGGATATGAGAAAAGAGGATGGAACATTTGGTGATGATATAGTCAGTTGAGAGAATGAACAGAAAAATGGACTTGTCCTGTTTAAAGGTGATGAGAATTGCACAAAATGTGCGAGTGGTGGTATAAATTGGTTGGATGGAAAAAGTATGAGTGTTCAGGTGGTAAGATTTTAATAAGTCTGGGAGAAAATGTCTTGGAAGGAATGTAATATCGATTTGTATGGTTTTGGAAAAAGATGTAAAGAATGCTTCTAGAGGAACTGGACAAAAGATATGGTAAAGGAAAAAGAAACCTGCGTGATAGATTATAGAATATTAGAACTTATTTTTACATTAAATGAAAAAAAAATGAGAACATGAAAATGTCAACAGATGAGGTAATTATGAGTAAGATGACTGGTAGAATTGATTTGTGTGATAGATGTGTCCATTAGGAGCAAATTAGGCACGAATCAAAGACAAATGGTTTTAGCATATTGTGTGAGGGTTTAGGTGTCAAGCAAAATGAAAAGTGGCTGGTTGACAAATAAAAGGTTTATTTCAGAAAAACTTTCAGAAAAATTTGATGTGATGTGATGAAGTGTCTTGTGTGTAGATCAATATATTTTGCAGATCCAATGAGGTCATCATAAAAGGAAAGACGGAGGTGTTGGAAGTTGTATTAGGTTGAAAAAAAAACAAGCAAATTGTCTGACAGTTGGGCAAGTAGAAGAAAAGTTTTGAACAATAATGATTAAAAAATGGAATCAAATATTTAATGAATGTGAAATAGATAAGAGAAAAAAGATTACAATTAAATGTGCAATTGTGGATACCAGATGTCATAGGTGAAAAGTGACTAGGCTTAGTGGTTGGTAGTATGAGAAAATGAAAGAGGTAAATGAATCAGATTGTTAAATGTAACATGTTTGGGGGATAAAAAGGCTGAATATGCCTTGTTATAAAAAAGAATTTTTTTTGAGAACATGTTGCGACAGGAGTACCTTCTTGGCTGTTGGGAAGAGTCATTGAAATAGATGGATGCAAGTATAAATCTGAGGAAGGATGAATTGAACATAGGTATTTAATATGAAAGTTAGTTGCAAAGTTTGAATTAATTAATATGGCCATAAGAAAACTTTTGAAATTGAAAAGTTTTCCCATGAATGAGCAGCAGTGAAATTGTAAAAAAAAAAAAAATTCTCCAATTATAATTTTATTTTATACATGGTCTGAAAATTTCCTAAGACTGATGATACATAAAAGTTAGCCATTTTCCAGTTAAAAAAAAAAAAATTGGTGGCATAACTTTGTAATTCATCTGATCATAAATTTGTATACCCAATGATTTTGCCACTGCTCACAATTAAATTTTTCCTACTTGGAGCTCTTTGTGTGTACACTATTTTCATTAACTTTTGTTTATCGATTTTATTATACATTCCACTACATGTTGATATATGATTCACGCAAATATAATTAATAACTTATGGTATGTTTCAGATGGCTTAAATTTTCAAGGCTGAAAAACTGAGATCTGGCAAAAATTAAAAATTATCCATATATTGCTATTTTTGAGTTATTTTATGAAACATGTAGCTATATGGCAAGTATTTTAATGAAATCTACTTGCAAAAATCTTTTTTAATTCAGAAAATTCACTTAAAAATTGCCAGTTAAAATGGTGTTCACGATATCTGGGAAGAAATCAAAAAATCTAAACACGATATCTGGTTAGAAATTAAAAATTGTTAATGTCGTTGAAACGAATATTGTAGAGCAATCTTCCATCTTTCAATTCCATCTTTTGAAAGATGGAAGATTTAAAGAAAAAAAAAATTACATGGTTTCAATCCACGTATAATTGAATTTTTATAGAGTAAATAGTCCTGCAGAACCACTAGTTTTTATAAAAATCACAGCAGACAATCAACTTGTAATGAGGCATAAAAAATTATAGACTCTCAGCAAAGTATTAATTAGTCCCATAGGGTTTGCTTCTACTCCAATTGACCAAACTTTTTTAATCACCAAGACATAGGTGACTACAAAGCAAGATTGAAGACAATGGCCACGTATGTGAATGCTATTAAACTGCAAAAACGTATAGCCTAGTGAATATATAAATATCAAATTTATATATATATATATATATATATATATATATATATAATATATATATATATATAATAATATATATTATACCAGGTATATAGTCTGTACGGCTTCTTCAACGACCCTATTTTATGAGACATGAGAGTGCCTTTGAGACTTTTGGGTCATAGAGTGCCAAAAGTTATAAAGATGTCATATGTCACATTATAAGGAAGGCATCTAGAATGTCAAAACGGGTACAGGATATTAGGGTGTCAATAGCTGTAGAAAAAAAAAAAAAAAAAAAAACACATTATATGCTTAAAAGATTTTGCGAAAAGAACAAGGCCATTGCATTATATTTCATTTCTAGAAATCATGCAAGTTTGAAAAACTCAACAGAGCCAATGGCAGCTTGCTGAAATGCTTGTATGCATTCTGCAACACTTTGAAAAGGCCACAAAAGATAGTGCAGATTATGCATGTATACCATTATTTATTCAATGGAGAAGTTTCTCCAATATGCTAGCAACACAGCAAGTGGGATAAAAACTGTTGTAGATGAGCTAAAAACTGACTTTATAACTTTTCAGAAATATAAGGAGAATGATAATTTAAAGATGGCCATGATGTTTGATCCCCATTCAAATTGAATTTTGTTGATAAAATCCCAATGAAGTGATGAATAAGTTTTTAAGAGTACTTTAAATTTTATTCTAACTCTCACTTAAATTAAAGACGAAGTTAATGACACTGAAACAATGAACAGTGACAGACAGAAGGATCATTTTCACCCGCTTCATCAGATTCAGATGGCTCAACAGGCAAGAAAATTGATGAATATGGACATATACAGCTTCTACCATAAAAGTGTAGCAAATGAAGCTGAAATAACTGCTATCACATGCAAAAGGAGCCGAAAAGACCTGATAAATCAAAAATCAAAAACTATTTTAGAAAAATGGTATGAAAAATTGTATGTTTCATTATTTCTTAGAATATATATATATATATATATATATATATATATATATATAATATATATATATATATATATATAATATATTAATATATATATATAATATATATATATATATATTGTATATATAAAGTTTCAATTATTCACTTCAAATTTTTTTGAATTTAATATTTTCCATACATATTTTTAAAACTTTTAAAATTATTTAAATATTAAAATTTAAAGTTTATTTAGATTAGGTAAACCTGACTAAAGATATTTATTTTCATTTTTTTTTTTTATATCTTTCATCCCCATGTAAGAGGACCAAAAAATGCTGCCAAAATTAACATTCCTTATAAATATGTATGTTTTTAATATATATATAATATATTATATATATATGCTATATATATATATATATATATATATATATAATATATATATATATATATTATATATATTATATAAATGAGACATTATGCTTTGAGGATACATTACACCATTCCAAAGAGGAAAGGTAACTACAATATTTGTTTTAATGACTTGTAAAAGTGTTTAGATTGTGTAATTTCTTCCCAAATATCATGAATCAGCATTTTAACCAGCATCCTTTAACAGTGAATTTCTGCTGAACTAAGTTTTTTGCTAGGGGATTTCACTAAAATACTTGCCATACATGTTTTGTAAAATAAATTGCAGCATATGTAAATTTTTTTTTTTTTTTTTACAAAATCTCTTTATCCCTAAAATTTAAGTTATCATAAACATTGAAACATACCAAAAGTTAATATATTTGCATGATTAAATCAAAATGTAGTGCAATGTATAAAAAATTGAAAAAAATAAGTATAAAATAGTTGAATTTTTTGTTACACCCGGAAATAGCAGGTCAAAATTTTTTTTAGTAAAAAAAATAAAGTTGAACTGTGAGCAGTGGCAAAACTGATGGGTACACAACAAATTTATAAAAATGAAAAAATGTATCTCATTAATTCTACGAGTGGTAAAAGTTTTAAAAGTTTAATTCTAATCAGATGAATAGTAAAAAAGTTATGCCACCAATTATTTCAATTTTTCACCCCACTTTTATTGAAACTAAGAAAAATCCTGAAAACTATTATTTATCAGATTATTACTAAACTTTCAGAGCATGCATAATTGTTATTAAACATGTTTAGATAAATTTTTTTGTATACCAAACAGTTTTGCTGCTGTTCATGGGAAAACTTAAATTTTAAGTTTTCCAATGAGTATCAGCAAAACTGTTGGTACAGAAGATTTTTCTAAGATTGTATATCGTCGAGTTCTAAAGGCTATAAAAATTTCATTCCTATCATAATAAAAATGTTGCATGACACTAATCTTTTAAAAAAATTTTTGGGAAACTCAAAAATTAACCTCTAAAACTTTTCTACTATTTATACAATCAGTTTGAAATTTTCAGAGCATATATATAATTAATAATTTGGGAAGGTACACATTTTAGGTTTGAAGAAAATTTTTGCATGCCAACAGAATAGCCGCTGTTTGTGGGGAAACTTGTGATCTGCAGAAAAACTATTAGGCATACAAAAAATTAACCTAAATAAAATATGTATATCTTGTAGAGGTACACAAGCTGTGTAAGTTTCATTGCAATCTGATAAATGTTAAAGTTACATGCCACCAGTTTTAATTTTTTTTTTTGCAACTCAAAAATTCAAATTTTTTATTGTTTGTTCAATCAATGCGAAACTTTCAGATCATACTAGGCAGGGTTCACATTTTCTGTTTAGATAAATGTTTTGTAAACTCAAGGGGGTTTGCAGCTGCAGAACCTTTTGAAAATTTCCCCATGTACAGAGGCAAAATACATTCTCCATGCAAAAAAATTTAAACAAAAAATGTGCATCTTTCCCCAACAACTATACTTGCTCCGAAAGTTTTGTACTGATTGCATGAATAATAAAAAGGTAATCACAATTTTTTACTTATGACTTGCCAAAATTGAACCCCCCTGTATATTGTGAAAAAGATTTGCCTATTGAAAATAGACCATTCGAAAGAGCATTCCATTCTACACTAGAAAGTATTAAAACCTAAAAATCATAGAACTGATGGTTACTACCTTCAAAAGTTAGGAACCCCTACACAACATCCCTTTGAGCATACAGATTTAATGTGTGTATTAAGAAAACTTAAACTTACAACCTGAACTATTAAGTTCTTAAAACCAATATATATATATATATATAATATAATATAATAACATATATATAAACAATATGTACAAATATAAACATTAAAAAAAAACATGAAAACATAAATCTTATATGCTGCACATATAAACAAATATGTATAAAAATAAATGATTTTCCTATAACTAATATAACACAATGAATACACGCTAATCACATCCACCTTATTTTTAGAATGTTAAATAAATGAAAAGTGAATAATGTTTGTTAGAAATAAATCAATTTCTTGCAATTTTTTATTAACAGCATGTGGCAGTATTGCTTCATACACATTTCAAAACATCAATTAGGTTTTAAAAAATATATTTTATCCGATTGACCTAATCTAAACTATTACACTACCTTGACTGGACTACAATTACCTAACTTTTACCCAGAAGACAACGAAAACCAATTTTTGAGGGATGAATGAATTTTCCAAAATTTTTGGAAGGAGAATGAATGACTAACAGATTAATTTTTCTTGTGGTAATTATATAGCTCCAGTGAGAGCAAATTATATAAGCACTGTATTAAAATTATAAACATTTAATTTACAAAAATGGTATAAAAAAAGAAAGTCTGAAGGGGTTTCAGATTATCAATATTTTTTGATAGTTTAAAGATTATCAAAAGTTGGATAAAAGTACGTAAAATTTTTAATATATTAGTGATGGGACAATTACTTAATTGAAAAAGATAGATTTTAAAAATTTCTATTACTTTAATAAATTTAACATCTATAATATTTTAGAATACAATTGCGTTCACTTCATTCTTATTTAACTGTGTAAATATATTAAGAACTGCATTAATACAAAGTTTTCCTGTTATTCTTGACTTTTTGTTTCTAATTTCTATAAAAAACAAATCAGCATTTGTCTTGACTCTTTATATAATTTTTCAAAGATTTTTTCCAAATTCTTAAAGACCTTAACATTTTTTTTAAGGACAATTCTTAAAACAAAATTGCCTTCTGAAATAAAGAGATTTTGTCCACTCAAGACATTTTCAAGGATGACTTATTTTAAGAACGAAGCTAAAATTAAAATTACAAATAGATTAAAACGAATTAAAAATATACAAAAAATAAAATGAAAGTTTAATTTATATATTTTTTCTTTTAATAAAAATGTTTAGGTAATCAGACATTATATGCAGTTAGAACAAAAATTGCATAATGAAATAGTAAATTACTTTTAAATTTTGAAAAAGAGGGAATTTTCTTCTTAGATTGGTGGAGTCCCTTATAAGAAAACAGACCTGACATTAATATAAAATATAAAGAAATATTCGATTACCTTAACCTTTTTATTTTGAAGGAAAAAAAAATATATATATATATATATATATAATATATTAATATATATATATATATATATATATAATATAAATATATATATATATATATATTATATATAATATATATATATATATATATAAAAATATATATATATATAATATATAAATAATATATATATATATATATATATATATATAATAGACTTCACATTTATTTTTGGTATATATTAAATTAGTTTTAATCTATTTGCAATAATTATTTTAATTTTGGCTTTGTTCATAAAATGAAGTCATATCCTGTGAGTGGACGAAAGCTTGAATGGTTTCAAAGCAATTATTTCGTTTTATTCAAGAATTGTCCCCTATAGAAAGTTAAAAATGTTAGGGAAGCTTTTTAGGAATCTAGAAAAATCTTGCAAAAGTAAGAATTTTTTTTGATTAATAATAATGATTTATTATTAAAGTCATTCATGCTCCTTATATTTCAACTTTTTTAATTTTAATATAGTTAAGTATCTTCAAAATATTGATTTCAAAAAATTTTAATATTTGAGAACATGGACAGACAAAATATTCTAGTACTTTAAATTTAGAGCTCTTTAATTGATGCAGAAATAATGGTGTAATATTTTGTCACCTAATAGGCAAAAAATTTTAGATTGAAAAAAAATATGCAATGTGGTGTCCAATGTTCGAATCCCGCTGATGGAGAGTAAAAATCTCCTGTGACTCATTCATTTAAAATGGTGGCCAGGCCTTTGAGTACTCAGCAATTATGGGATGAGAAAACTGCGCTTGAAGCGCTTTTTTGGGGAAACGGATGGCCTAGTGGTTAGAGCATCCAGTTATTGTTAACACTGGGATGCGGTGTCCAATGTTTGAATCACGCAGATGGAGAGTAAAATCTCCTGTGACTCATTCATTTAAGAAGATATATGAAGGGATATAAAGGAAGAAAAAGCCTTACTGCCCCTTTATACCTTTTAGTGCAAACTCAAGTCAGAATTTCCCTGATAGAGCTTCAGGGAATCGCGATGGACCCTCACTATGGCATCTTGTCAATGTGGGGTTCTTCCCTTGGCCCAGGTGGGCTAAAAATATACCCCCTCACAAAATCCCATCATTCACTACTGTTATGCACCTTTCTTCTCGCCTCTACCAAACTCATTTCTCTCCTCCAGGCATTCCTTTACAAACTCAATCCACTTTTCCTTTGGTTTCCCAGCCCACTCACTGCTATACATCTGTTTAAACAACCGACTATCATACATCCTTTCCACATGAATAAACCATCTCAATGTACTTTCATTTATTTAATCTCTCTTTATCTTCTACACAACTATATTTTTTTTGACCCCCCCCCTTTCAAAAAAAAATTTTTATCAATTCTTCTCGCACCTAATACTATGATTGTCCATCTGAATACATTGCACTTTAGATCTATACCTCTTATTCCAGACCAGTCTCACTACTATACATTAACACAGGTGACAACAGAGGGAATAAAACCTGGGTTTTTTGTCCTTTTTCATAAAAAAATCGAAAAAACCCGGGTAAAATTGAACAAAATCAACAGAACTTGACAATTATGATGCTTTATATATATATATCTATATATATATATATATAGATATAATATTATATAATAATATATATTATATTATATATTATATATATGTATAAATATATATATATATATTATCTATATATATAATATATATATATATTATATAGGTCTAAAGTGGATCAGCAAAATTGTTATATATTATAAAGGTTCTTTTTTGTTGACCAAATTTCGGTGTTGCCACCTAGTGCCATTAAAATTAAGGCATTTCATTTTTTTAAGTTTGTTGGTTATGTTGTCACTTGTCAATGTGTTCAGCAGTTTGGCAAAGGTCATGTCACTCATGTGGGTTTCAAAGTAACACCTGTCACCTAGTATAGTGGATGTTTTTGAGTGTGGGATGTCTTGGCCACAGAGCTTCAGCTTAGGGCTCTTTTGTGACTCCCCTTTTGTCTGGAGTGAGCAATGTTACTGCTGATAAATAATAATAATAAAAAACAAAGCATTAACTTCTGCATATAAAATACTAAGTTACATAATAAAGAGAATAAAAACGAAGAATCTTTCATTCAATTAATTAGCCTTCAGTCTCCGTTGAATTTAATCCTTCATTTTACCTTTTTATAAAAATCCAGATTAAAAACCCAGTGGTGGGTTTGTTGATGGGGTTTTCAAGGTGACTTTATTGAAAAACCCATTGGGAACCCGGTTGTCCCCAATCGTGCCAACCCTTGCAGACACCACCTCATGTAAAACCCTAGGGCACTTTAAGACTTAGTCCCTTTACATCCACCAACTTCTTGCCATTCACAATTTTCTTATAATAGGTAGGGAACCCTCCCCTCTTCCATCATTTTAACACCATTCCTGCCACCCCCTAATTCTTCAACACCACCAAACCAACAGAAAAACCCATAACATATCAATAAACTTAACCCAAGAACAACAGACAACACACGCATATACCACACCAACAACAAAAAAATTCACTCACTAAACTGGACACAACAAACCCCTCCGACCTCTCCTATTAAATACAACCGATAACGACCAATACACACTAAAATGCCTGCTATAACAAATCCACCGAAAAAAATTACTAAAACACAAATACCAAAAATATATATCTACGTCTTACCTCATCTCCACTATCTCCCCTGAATATCACCTTTACTTTATCAATGTACAACATTCACTCCAACACCCTATCGTCAAACCACTTCTCAATACGCCAAGCTTAGAGCTTACTTCAACCAATCAGTCACGTCCAGTACATCCAACACCACACCTATGCTCAACACACCAAACCAGAAACACAGCATACTCACCTTCCAAATGGAATAAACAAACACACTACCCACACACTAATTCCTCTATAATACCTACAGTTACACTTATTCCCTTTACCCTTATATAAGGGTATAGATATTGTTCTCCTTCAAACCTCCATAAACTGTAGACACAATCCACACTACAAAAACCAACACATACTAACATATATCAACAACCAACTATACTATATATATATCCACCTATATATATATAAAATATATTATAATAATAAAATATTATAATATATATATATGACACAAACACACAGGTATTCTAAATGAATCTTCTTTTGGCAAAGGTAAGCTACTATAATCCAATAAATACGAAACGATACACACAAAAATTGCCAAAAGTACTTGAACACACATACTTTATTAAAAAAGATTAAACATTCCTACTAGTAAGTTGGGAGTTGCTTGAGAAGGTCGACTAAGTCGGCCTAAGTGAACTTGCTACTGAGACCCAAATGACTAGAAACACCTTTCATTTAATGTGGTTAATCATTAATTAGTAATATATACACTATATATATATACATAAATATCAATTAAACAATAATACCAATCAAGAGGTATACATAACTATAATTATAGCACATATTTACACACCCTCACTCTCCACCCTTAGTTCACGTCAACACAAATCCATAGATCGAACAACTTCAGGACTACACTAAGATCCTTTGTAAATAGACAATAATTTAACAAAGAAGTACCCTGAACTTAGTAAGACCTAATAACAAAGGCCTAACCTATAACCCACACCACACACCACGCAAGCCACCAACTCACACTCACGCACACACACAAATATAATCTTACCAAAACATGACTGAACAGTCTTTACCGAAAAAAAGCTCAGGCACGCACAGCACCACCTCGCGCACCACACACACTCCAATATAGACGTACCTACTCCGCTAATCAACCTCATAACCAGACAGACTAGAAACTCCAGTTTCTAGAAGACACTTAACTAACGGTCTGGTAGACTAACAGCTACAAATGACATAGAAAGGGAATATAGCTAAAAACAGGTTTCAAAACAGTAAATAAAAAGGTGAAAAACTTCTTGCAAATTAAAAATATAGTATCAATAGTAAAATGAAATTTAAAACATCAACCAAACTAAACACACACCGAACAAAACAATAGTCTAGTTTTAATTCACATTATCACATCAATATCAAAAACACTAAAAATAGAAATTCCTATCTCATACATATACCAACAAACAACACACGCTAAACAAATACAAAGAACCAAACAATACTGTCACCAACTCAACATGATCACAAAGATACACACTCTTAAGCACCCACAATATAACCTCACACAACAACACTACGAAATCCCTCCAAATAAACACACACCATACGAAGACCACAACCCCACCAACAATACCATCACACCACATACTATACAACAAGAATACACACACAAGACCATCAAAAGAAACCTATTTCTAGACCCACACACTTCTACCACCAGACCAAAGCAAAGAATACAACTCCAGCGCCAACAGACAGCATCCGAACCCACTACAACACACTAATAAGAATCACCACCGTATGCTCACCACATAATGAGGAACCTTAGTCACCTTACACTAACCACAGATATCATCACAGAGTACAACCTAACACCTTAACCTAACACCACCATGGAACACAATATTTAACACCTTTGAACCTGCACACTAACAAAACAAAAACCCTAACGCTATATGGAGGTCAATGCTGCTACAACACAAATAACTCACTCTCGAACCGCTGCCTCACCTAAACCATAACCACTAGTCTCACACACACTCACCAAGCCTAACAAGAACTCTTCTAAACAATTCCTGAATATTATATATATAGCACTCACTCACCATGAAACTATATTATTAAAAATCACCACCAGTAGTAGGAAATATAAATATATATAATATAATATCTAAATATAATATACACATATACAAATAAAATACCCATATATATATATATCAATAAATATAACCTATACTCACACACACACACCACTATAAATATACTATATATTATATAATTAATATATATATAATATATATATATTCTTAATTGGTCAATAGTCCGTTTTAAGCTAATCCTCACAATTAACTCTTTAGCTAACAGATATTATACCAACACCACCACCGAATCAATATATAGTTTTGTACCAACGAGAGTAAACTTCGACTCACACTTATAAACAAACCATATGTAAGACAATGAAATATTTGCTCACCACCAACACCCTATCACTAACACCAATTCTCTCACAAAAAATTATATAAATTTTCTGAAAAAAATTATTCATAAGCATAAATTTACTCAAAAATAAAAAACACACGAACTCTAACCCATATTTTCACAGTATAACTAAATTGACATATACATAATGTGAAATAGCAGCACATCAGCAAGGCACTCTACTATGCATAAACTGAAGACAAAATCCGCTTTCATCAGTGCTGTAGTTCTGAAGGACAATGCTGGCTTGCATTAGAAGAGAGCAGCAACAGCCTTAAGACTACGATAGCAAACTATCTAATCCCCACCACTGGTCATAGACACTATGATTACTATAACTATATATGAAACCACCCATACACCCAATAAGTACATAATACAATCATATACAAACCTCACAAAACATATAAATAACACTATATAATAAAATATATATATATATATAATAAATCTGATAATAAATACATATAATCAGTGAAATTTACCAAGCCTTTTTTTTTAACCCACACCGCATCCACCACACATTCTCACACCACACCACAAAAACAAATATAGCATGGCAACTCTTAGATAGCAAATACTTAAAAAATTCTAAAATATTAAAATCGCCGACTCTATTACCTCTTAACTTTATATATTTACTTATATCTCATAAAATTTTAAACTGTATAAAGTGAAAAAAAAGTTTAACACCACGCCAAATTAAAGATTTCTTTTTACCCTATCTTGGCTATAGTCAATACGAGAATAAGAAAAGACTATGAGTTATAACCAAAACCACACCTAAAAGACATTCAGTCATTTTGTTTTTATTTAAACACTATCTCTCTCTCCGATTTAGTACCACTCAACCCATTTATAAAATCATAGAAGTATACTATCACACACACACACACACACACTGCAAGACAAGAATAAATTATTTCCTATAAGAAGAGATAATTACAAGCCCTCTACAACAAATTATTAAAACTACCAGCTAGAAGCTGTTAAAAAAAATAACACAAGAAATATAACATATAAAAATATAGAACTAATTAAAGAAAACCAACACACACAATTATAAAAAAAGGTATGCGTAAATAGTGGCTGAGGGAATAAACTTTAACGAACTTATTACATTTTAAACCTAAAACTTGATTCAATTAAAATAAAAAAAATGCTAAGAAAAATAACTTTTTGGCTTTTTGTTCATGTAGTGATGAAGAATGAAGTTATTATTATAATTGTTTTATCAGATTATATTAAAAACACTTTTACACACCACACACCAAAAAATTTGAGTACAAGCCAGCACATGATGTCAGCTTTACACACTAACCTATATATATACTAAATAATAAATAATTATAATAAATAAAAAATAATAAAATAGTCCACACATATATATATATATCACCACCACTCACTCTATATATTATACTATATATAGTCATTGTTTATTTTAAAACTAAAACAAACACCCTAGAGTGCAACACTAGATTCAGAGATATATATCCAGAAGCATACTCAGACCTACTAAGAACGATAAGGAACACAACTATGCGGAGGGGGAACTTACCCCCCTACAGCTACAGCCCCTAATGGAAATGTTTCCTTGAAACCAATAGAGAGCCAGGCTAACAGCACGATGAGAACCCAACAACACCAGCACCACCCACAATACCACCTAGGGGACCAAGAGGGTGAGAACCCACGCCTAACACCATCATCCCACTCACCACGCTGAGAGACCCCGACTACTGATACCTATGCGGTCTTACTCTAGGGTTTTCGTTAGTTTTAAATTATAAACCAACTATATAATATTGAGCTGTACACTACCTATATGGACAAAATATACATTGTTTTTGAAAGATGTTTGACTAATGCCACCACCTCCACTATATACTGTAGACCTAACGACTCTCTCTTCCCCTCATTATATATAAATACTAATATTATTTTCAATTTTATATTTGATTAGCTAAAAATAATTTTAAATCTATTTATATTGGTAACTATGTTTGTAACCAACAACTCTCACAGTATCAAATACACTAAAGGCCCAATTGAACATCACCCACACACTCCTCCCACCACGCATGGCACGAAACGTGCCTATGGCGTCGCACGACAGGTACGGATCACAGATATATATAAAAAACTTATAACAGAAATTATTATTGAGAACCATTCCAGAAGTAATTAAGTATAATATAGTATATTAATAACACTCAGTTACGTACAAGTTACCTCAGCAAAAAACTTACAAATAATTACAGCCCTCAAAGTTAAAATTTCCACATATTATATATAAAAAAAAAAAATTAGTGGACCTCATGCTCGTCATTTTAGGGCCATCCTAGTGCAGGTTAAGATTGTTAAGTATACTAGATTGTGATACCTAACAAAACAACCTGGAAACTAGAGGGCCTGAAATGAACCTAACCTGGATGGATCAAAATGAGAAAGTCAACAAAAAATATATAGGCCAACACACACACACACACCGGTTTCTTTTTTATTCTCCATTATATTTTTTAAGAGTATATCCAGTCGCATATTCACTTAAAAATCAGGGTGAAGCTCCTCTTGCGTTACCACTTACCTTTGCGTCATGCTGTGTCAAAAAAATCTGCAATGAGCAAACAGACTTCTGCTCCCGAACCACATCAAAAAAACACCAAACACCTCACTCCACACTTAACCTTGCTAAAGTTTAATATTTGCAACAGTAGATTAAGCTTTCCGGGAGCCTATATAATACCATTGCTTGTTAACCAAATCAAGGTTAATAAAATGTGCATTATTGCGGGCCCAGTAAAGATTTTAGCCGGCAGCCATGCAGATGCGTCTCCGGCTTCTGATATATTCAGAACATAGTATCAAATACCACGCCCTTGCACAAACAAATAAACCTGCTAAGCAGCCTTGGTGCGATTAAAAGACCTTAAAATACAACAAATAGAACAGAATGGCCTATGCAATAAAATAAAAACTTAAAGGTATCTAAACTTTTATAGACCACCCAATCTGAATTTGGAAACGCTAACCTAGGTCATACACAAAATAAATATAATTCTAATGAAATTTTATTTCTTTTCTTAACATTAATTCCATGCAAATACTTACCTTACTGTGAATATCAAAAAACTGGAATACTTCCGTATTATAAAAGTCGAAATAGTTTTATTATCTACCAACCTACCAACTCAACGAGGTAAACGAGAATAATCGTTAAACGCCTGACAGAGTGGCTGGATTTCATTTATAAAACTTTCACACACGTGCCACCAAAAAAAAAATTCACCAATTTGCCAAAATCGCGAGGAAATATTTTGTAAGCCAACATATAAACCATGTACAACAAAAACACTTTTAGTCAAAGGTTTACTCTATTATTAAGTTGTAAACTTTTAAACTTTGGTTTTAGGTCTCATGGAAATATATATATATATATATATATATATATATATATATATAATATATATATATATATATATATATATATATATATATAATATATATATATATATATATATATAGATATTAATATATATATATATATTATATATATATATATATATATATATATATATAAATAATATATATATATATATATATATATATATATATATATATATGGTATTTGTTCTATATTTGAATCAGTTTTCATATTTCTGAAAAAAATTTCTTGCTTCAAAAACATTTCTAATTTCAGAAAAAGTTAAGTAAGTTGAGTTTTTTAAGAAAATTCTTTAGTGGCAAGCTTCTGGCCTAATTCCAGAAGCTTGCCACGATAGAATTTTCCCATAAAACTTAAATGTAACTTCACCTTTTCTGAACCTAGAAATTTTTTGAAAACTTTGGAAATTTTTCAGAAACATATGAACTGATTCAAATATAGAACTTTCCCATATATATATATTAATTATTATAATATATATATTATATTATATATAGTATATTATATATATAATATATATTATATATATATATATATATAATAACTATATATATATATATATATATATATATTATATTATATATTATATATATATAATATATATATTTTATATATATATAGATATATATAATATATATAATATATATATATATATATATATATATATAATATATATTATATATTTTATACTATATATATACATAAAAAATATATATATATATATATATATATATATATATATATATATATATATATATATATATATATATATATATATATATATATGGGCGTATACATGGGAGGCACTTGCCACCCTTAAATCTTGGTGAAATAAAAAAATGAACCTTATATGTTTGCCAGACGAGGTTTTTAAGGGTTTATTAGTAGAAAAACTGAAAAAGACATCAATCGATAGATAATGAAGTAGTAATTACTAATTGCTAACGTATTATAAACACATTTTTTCTAAAGAGTTTTATTGCGTTTTCGCTTTCATATTGGCTTGAAGTCAACTAGCTGTGTGATTTTATACAGCTAGCTTTTCAATCTGACAGCATTCTCCGATAGAACTCTCAGTATGTCGATAATATTTGGAGGCTGCCAAAGCTGCTAAATCAATCACGGAAGGCATTCCCGTTGGTATTTAGCTGCAGACAGCACATCAAAAAACAATTACAGAAATTAAATTAAATATTTACAGCACATTTTGAAGCATCATAATTTTCTGCGGAACCCATGACTTACTTTTGAGAGGTATAGGCCTGCATGAGGGAATTTTTGAATACCTGATTAAACTTCGAATATAAAGTGGTGATGTGGAATTGAAAGAGCATATTCAAGGACAGAAGAATGCCGTCTGGACGTCTCCGATGATTCAAAATGAACTTATCAATTTGTGTGGAATTATCATGAAAAAACATGATTGTCGCGGAAGCAAAAAATTAGGTGTCAACTCCATATTGACCGATGAAATTGCTGATTTGTCAGGCAATGAACAAATTATCTATAGGAATTAAGGTTTTTCGATCTTGAAAAAATGACTGTTCGAGAAGAATTTCTGGGGTTTGAAGTTCTTGAAGAAATGGATGGTACAACCATTGCCAAAACGATTGATTTGTTTTAAGAAAAAGAAGGTTTGGATCTATAATGATATAGGACATAGAAGGTCAGAAGAATTAATAACATATTATAGGAGATTGATTCAGAAGATGAAATGCTAGTGGAAGAAGGTGCATAGATTTCATGGATTTTAACCTAGGTTTAGGTGGCAGGTCAGGAATGGCGGGAGTAAGGGCTTTAGGTGTAAATGAAAGGGTTAGGAAATTATGTTTTTCAGAAAACATTAGGTTTTTGGATCTGTGGAGATAATTTCTGGATAAAGATCTTTTTGCAGCAGAGGGAGTTCACATGGGTCGTAAAGGTGTTGGGCTTTTAAGTACCAGTTTGGAGACTTGCTTGCCTAGCAAAAAACTAGGTAAAGTTTGGGGTGGTGGGCTAAATCTGGATACGAATAATATGGCAATGGTAACTGTAATAGTGGGGAAATAAATAAAGCTAGTGTTTGTTACAGGCTTCCAAATTATGATGATAGCAATAAAAATAACCAGCATTTCGAGTATTCAAATGTTTTCACACAAATTTGCT
Source organism: Trachelipus rathkii (assembly GCA_015478945.1). NCBI lineage: Eukaryota > Metazoa > Arthropoda > Malacostraca > Isopoda > Trachelipodidae > Trachelipus > Trachelipus rathkii. The sequence continues at coordinate 25,659 of JABUQX010024410.1, read as the reverse complement.
TCATAGCCTTATAAATAAAAAAGATGAGCTGATTAGTTATTTCATAAATCAGAATCTAGACATTATTTGGCATAAACTGAGGAAGGGTTATATGAAGAATTATATGGAGACTTCTTTCAGGAATATGAAATAGAAGGATATTCACTTTATTTATACCATCGTAGAGGAAAGAAGTAGGGTGGTGGTGTGGCGCTTTATGTTAAAAGCAATATTCAATTATTAATGACTGACTTTAAAATAAATCATGATATTGAATCGGTGATGGCGTAGATATCCCTTATATACAATAATCATATAGAAATAGGGGCATATTATAGACTTCTTGGCCAGAGTCCAAGAATTTAGAAGCGGAAATGTGAAAGAAATTGAGAACAGCAGCCACAGTAAAGAAAAAGGTATAATCTTAATGGGTGATTTTAATTTTCTTGGCATTCAATGGGGAATAATCCTTGTCAATATGGACCATAGTATTCTGCATTCATTAAATTAGTATACTTATATAAACTTTTTTGACCCAGATGGTCCAAGAACCCACAAAGATACGATGCACTATTTGACTTAATATTAACTAACGATGAAAGTATGGTGAATGAAGTTAGAGTTGAGGGAGAATTAAGGACTTAGTGACCATAATAAAAAATTTTAATATGAATGTGATATCTGGGCCAAATTGCAAGTTAATAAGGAAAAAGATCTTAGATTTCCGAAATTGCGCGATTTACCAAATTTCGAGACATGCTTAGTACAATGACTGGGAAAAGAGGATTTTAAAGACCAAACTGTTCGTATCATTGTGGGAACATTTTTAAGCATATTTTTAATGTATCCAGTCAGTATGTTTTAAAGAATAAAACCCATTAGGGCGCGCGAAGAGAAAAACCTGTTTGGGTTGGAATAGAGAGATAAGGAGAGAAAATTAAGGGAAAAGCGTAGATGTTTTAAAATATTCAAGGGTAGTAATTAGGGTTGGGAAAGGAAAAATATAGGAAAATAGAAAATGAACTTAATCAGTCAATAAGAAAGGCACAAAGAGAGAGCCAGAAATTAATTTAGCAAGGAATGGTAATAAGAACTTGAAGAAGTTTTTTAGCTTTTTATAAATTTAAAAAGTAAGATAGGACAATTGGTTCAATTAAAATTGATTGAAAATTTAGTAAGTTCAGATAAGGAGTAGGTCAACATTTTCAATGCTTATTTTTTGCTTCAGCGTTTACTGAGGAAAGATTAGATAATAGTTTGGAGGGATAATAGTTCTTGTATGCATGTAAAAAAAAAGACTTACAAGAATTTTTGAAATTTTGACGTAAAAGTATTGAACGTGTTATTAGATTAATTGATCCAAGTAAAGCTGCAGGCCCTGAAGGTATATATTTGGTAGAATTCTGAAAGAGGATAGTACCAGCATTGCAAAAGCACTGTATTTGATTTTAAGCGATCCATAACATTTGGTGAGGTATAACAGATGACTGGAAAACAGCATATGTTGTGCCTATTTAATAAGAAAGGTAGTAAGGAAGATTGGGAATATAGGCCAGCTTAGCTAACATCTCTGCGTTGTAAAGGTTCTGGAAAAGTTAAGGAAAGGTCATATAGAGAAATATGTAGAAGATATAACAAGGTATTGTATGACTTCCAGCATGGTTTCAGAAAGGGTAGTTCATGTCAGACAAACCTTTTAGAATTTATGGAATATATTACTGACTGCATTGATCCTTAGGAGATGCAGTTGATATTGTATATTTAGACATTTAGCAAAACTTTTGATAAGGTTCCCCACAAAAGGCTGATGAAGAAGTTATTACATGTGGTATAGGTGGAGTGTTACATGGTTGGATTAAAGAGTGGTTTGCGAAATAGAAAACAGTGTGTACAACTAATGGTAATAGATCATCCATGGGAAATAGTGAAGGGTGGTGTCCCACAGGGTTCAGTGCTGGGGCCACTATTGTTCCTCATATATATAAATGATATAGACTAGGGACTTAAATGCAAATATATATATTATATATATATATATATATATATCATTATATTATATATATATATATATATATATATATATATATATATATATATATAAATGTATTATATATATATATATATATATAATTTCTTTTCATTTTTTGATAGAAGCGGCTCTTTGCGCCACCAGTCTATTTTTTAGTTTCTTTGCACTAAAATTACTTAAAAAAATTAAATGTGTATTTACCTTAAATGTTCTTCTTCTTGTTGTAGAGACAAAAATTTGGAGACGTAGCGCCTCGGAGGTACCCCCTAAAACGCTTTATATACTTTTAGTAATTTGCAATTAATAATGAATGCGATTATTATTATAATTAAAGACAGGAAAATCCAAACGGGTTTGAAAAGGTTTCCTTTTTCATAAACAAAGACATTTTAATCCTTTTAAAGTAACAAATTTTCAAAGAGTAACTTAAACTCCAACAGTTTTACTGAGGCCATAAATTTGAATATTTTTGTAATAAGCCGTGAACTAAACTTTAAGACACTTATTGTTTGTCTATATTAAATTTTTTGTACTTAATACTGCGTACAATTTTATTAAGTTAATGAGAATCAATCTTAACTTTAATGAACCCGAATACTTAAATATTGACAACAGTATACGTGTTCACCATTTAATTACTGAAAGATTACTGAAGTTTTTACTGCCTTTGGGGAAGGCACGTGACCAACCCGCGGAATGATATGATGAAATTTTTAAACCTTTATTAATGACTCATAATACTGATATTTTTATATTGTGGTCTAAATTATAATATGACCAATATTTAATAGTTTTCTAAATAAATTTTCATACACTCCGGGCAGAGGATTGCTTCAAAAGAGAAGCAATACCCTACCTTTGAGTTTACTTTAGCTGTGTGCTTGCGTTTCCTTTAATGGTTTACTTCATTTAAAAACATTTTTTTTTTACTTTTTCTTTTTTATTTAAAAACTTTAATCTACCTTAAAATTACCCTAAACCAAACTTAATATTACCTTAAACCTAATTTTACTACTTTATTTATGCAATTTATTATAGATTTGACAAATTGGCTTGCATAAACTGCCTCTGTTTAAGAGCAGCTTTTCTCTGAGGTCTTATTGTATTGTCATTACTATCATTATTATTATTATTATTATTATTATTATTATTATTATTATTATTATTATTATTATTATTATTGTTACTACCAGAAGTACCAGGTCTGTTGCTGTTGTCATCCTGTACAGGTGTTGTAGGTACAGGTGTTACATTTGATAAACTACCACCTCCTGTATTTAATTCGAGGGGGTAAAGGTTACTGATGGAATGCAACCCTATTTCACCAGAACCAGTTTTTAATTTTACTGATCTGATGTTATTATCGTGACCTACTATCACATCCATCACTCTGCCCATTTTCCAAAATGGACGTGGTTTATTGCTGTCTTTTATAAGAACCACATCTCCTACCTTTACTTTATCTTCCCAAATACCCTGAAACAAGTGTCTAGACCGCTCCCGGAGACTTAGGAGATACTCCTCATGCCACAAACGCCTGAACTCTTCATAGAGTTCATTTTGCTTTATGAGGGTAGAATCCAGTACCTCCTTGTTGGGTGCACTGCCCATCTGATATTCTACTGTATCAAAATTACTTTTAAATATTAAATTACTGTTAAACATTACTTTCAAAAAACAATTGGGCGTTATTGCCTCCAACTCAGAGGTACCAGATCTATAGGTTAGGGGTCTGGAATTGATGGCATTTTCTATGTCAGACAGAGTGGTAAGAAGCTCAAAATAAGTCACTTTACTTTTTCCCACAGCTTTGTACAGACACTGTTTCATTACTTTTATTAACCTCTCCCAATGGCTGCCTTGCCATGGAGAGAAGAGGTTAATTTTTACATGTTTGATCTGATTTTTATCAAACTCCTCCTTGAAAGCATTAGTATTAAAGGACTCTTCTATTATTTTGCACCCTTTATTGAAATATAATGCATTGTCACTATATATGTATGATGGTATACTAAATTTATTACAGAACCTTTTGAAGGCTAACAGAAAGTCAGAGGTGTTCATAGAGGGTACTAGTTCTAAGTGTACAGCTCTGATGTTTAAGCAAGTGAAAATTAAGATGTACATTTTCTCTAACTTTGAGGTGTTGTTTTTGACATATACATGAGAGGTGAAATCAACACCTGTGTGTTGGTAAGGTTTTATAAGATTCATGTGTGTTCTAGGTATGTCAGTGAAACGTGGGTACCTGTAAGAAAGAGCATTGTACTTCTTGCATGTAATGCATTCCAATAATACAGATCTTACAGCAGCTCTACCCTTAGGTATCCACACACCTTGATTTCTGATGTAATTAAGAGTAGTACCAATGCCAAGATGCTTTACTTGCTCATGAGCATATTTAATAAATAGCAATGTAAAGCCATGATTTCTTCCCATTAATATAGGATTAGCTTGTTCATAGCTGATAAGAAGAGCCTTATTAATCCTGCCCTTGCTTCTTAAATAGCCTTTTTCATCAAGGAAAAGATTTAAGTTTAAAACCAAGGGAGGAATTTCTGAGTCTTTCAAGGAAGCTACTTTTACTTTTTGTTTATAATCTTTCAAAAATTTAATTTCATTAGCAAAGGATTGAATTTGATTTATTTTAAGCCAATACCTTACTGATTTTTGCTGGTAATCAACATTTATTTTAATTTTACTAAGCCATTTAAAAATCCAGGCAGTGATTCTTAAGACTTTTCGATAGCATGAATATTTACTTAAATCTAAAATACTAATACATGTATTTTCTAATATATTTACATTTACCATTAATAGAGGTAAAGATTCTTGTGGCACACTCAACATAGGATACTTGGGCCAATTGTCTAAATCATTAGTTAACCAAACCGGACCATGATACCACAGAGCAAATATTTCTTTAAACTTTTTAAAAGTTAAACCCCTAGTTAAAAAATCACCAGGATTTTCTGCTGTATTTACATACTTATAATGCACATTTACTTTATACTTGTTACAAATGGAAGTAATTAACCCATCCATTTCATTTATTCTATTTTTTAAAAACTTAGATTTTACTTTGGTTTGTCTGGTTAATAACCAGCTCAAAACTACTTGTGAATCCACAGCAATATTAATGAATTCAAAATATATATTACTGTATGCTTCCAAAATATTGGGTAAGCATTTCAAGGCCAAAATAACCCCCATCAGCTCCAGGGAAGGGATACTTAATTCCCTAGGCCTATTGGCAGGAGCTACCTTGGCTTTAGCAAATATAAAGGAGCTTTTGTTATCATCATCCACTCCATAACATACAAATCCATAAACACTATCGGAACTGTCACAAAAAAGATGCAAGCCATACTTATTCCCTTCAGAAAGAGCCCTCCTAGGTATTGCAATCGTATCCAGATGTTCACAATTATTGCGTAGTTTATACCACTCTTTTAGTATCTCTCCAGGCACTTTCTCTTCCCAAGCTATATTTTGCTGCCACACTTGTCTCATCAACAATTTACCCCTAACCAAAATAGGAAGAGCAAAGTTAAGAGGATCGAAAAGCTTGGAAATCTCAGACAACAATTGACGCTTGGTTGAAATACTCTCCAGATATTCTACTTTATTAATATGCATACAGTCAGTCACCACATTGAAACTATATCCCAAGATCTTTTCACAACAACTCGAATGTTCTACAAAGGAGTTTTCTTCCTTGAACTTAACACGCAAAGCATCCGAGTTGCTATTCCAAGATCTCAAGATAAAACCCCCTTCTTCCATTCGTTTCTTACATTGATGATAAATACCTACTATCTCACTTTCTTCTTGCATGCTTGTAAATATTAAATTATCCACATAAAAGCCTGAGGATAATATTTCAGTACATCTATCATGTGGATACTTAGAAGCATGATATTTCATAATATAATGCAATATAAATGGGGAAGATGTAAACCCAAATATTAAAGTGAGATACCTATAAGCTTCTAATTTCCCGTTGTTATACCATAAGAAAGTGAACCTATTCATGTCCACTTCATCTTTTAACCTTATCATCAAAAACGCTTGTTTTACATCACTTATGACAACAGTACGATTCGTTCTGAACACTAGTAGTAGCTTTAAAAGTGAATTCATGAGGTCATAACCACTGTAAGCTGCTTCATTCAAAGATGGAAGAGTTTTATTACTTTTAAGGGAACAATTAAAAACTGGTCTTATTTTAGTGGTTACTTGTTCCGATTGCCTTATTATAGGTCGATGAGGAATGAATTTATATTTACAAATATCTGAAGGATCATCAAAATTTATATTTACTTTTTCAATTATTTTATCATTCAGTTGACTTTCAAATACTTTATTGTATTCATTTATTAAATTATTTTGAGTTAATTTATCAAACACTCTATTAGCTATATTTAAAGATATTTTAAAATTATTAGGAACTAATTCTATTTTGTCTTCAAACCAAGGAAGGCTTACATGATAGTGATTGTCTTTGAAAATCATATTTTGATTAAATAATTGCACTTGATTTTTATCTACCGTGTTCAGAATGTCCTCGTCCTGTTTGATACCTAAAGATTCCAGGCTAAACAGATTTTCCAAGCCATTGTCAATATCAGAATCCAAAAACTGTTCAATGGGATTGAAATAACTTTTGGATGGTTCTAACACGAAATACACTTGTGTATTCAGCCTTCTGTTATTACATTCAGAATCATTTTTAGGAATTATGGTATTATTTGTTTCAACTTTTGACTGAGTTATGAAATTACTAACTTTTTTACTTTTTCTGGTTTCAACCAAACGCACAATTTGTTCTCTACTTAAAAAATTATAAATATTACCTATTGGTATTAATTTATTATTACCAATATGTAAACAATGGCCACTTGCAAAAGGTACAGTCTGAAATGATGGAAACAAGTCTATTATTTCTATTCCAAGCAAAACATCTATTTTAATATGACTATTTATATTAGAATTATTAAAATTACTATCAGCAAAATTTAAACAATTACGTTTCATATTATTTATAACATCTGAAATGCCATCTACTTTATAATTTATATTTAATTCATCATCTATAAGAAAAGGAATGAAAACTATTCTTTTAAATACTCTTACGCCAATTAATGTTTGATGAAACTTTTTAATTTTAGAGCCAATGAAAGTTTGAACCTCATATTCTATTATAGGAAGACTATTTATATTAGGTATTAACTTTTCAGCAGCTTCTCTTGATAAATAAGACCTACTAGAAGCTGTGTCTATCAAACATCTGAAAGTTTTTTCATTACCATTGAAAACCATATTTAATGAAGTGGTAGGAGGAATATATTCATTCTCCAAACTCTGATGAAAAGTTATACAATGATTGCTAGTTGTATTTACCACCTCACTTTTATTAATATTACACAATGGCTGTATGTGTGACTTACTTCCACACTTACACGGAAACCTCATTTTATTATTATTACCAAAACATTGTGCTTGCGGATGATTGCCAGCACACTGTTCGCATAACCCCAACTCTTTAACTCTATTAATACGACCTTCAAAATTGTTATACACAGGACATAGTCCCAAAGAATGTGGCCCAGAACATAATTTACACTTTTTTTCAACCTCTTTTACCTTACTAGAGGTTTGAAAATTTGCCAAAGAATGCTGTTTACTTGTAGCATTATTTTGAGATGTTTTTTCTTTTTGAGGAGTAACAGGTGTACTTTTACTTTTAAATTTAAGTTTGTCATCTACTGTTCTTTCCGATGAAGAACTAGTACATATTAAAGCCTTTATTATATCCTGATAATTTTCAAGAACTTCATTTATGTCAGGATAATTATGACCTACTTTTCTTATTAGGTCCTTTAGAAAAATTTTAGGAAGCTTTTTTACCACTATATGTGACAACAAACAACAGCCTGGACTATTTGAGATGGTGAAATCTAATTTATGTACTTTGAGATCATAAATAATAGCCCTTATTTTATTTAATGCCTTTTTTAAGGATAAAAAATCTTTATCATATTTGGATTCTATATTAATAGCTATCAAAGAGGCAAACAAGTCATTTGTTATAGTTGTTACATCCAAATATTCAGCTTTTAACAATTCTAATGCTACTTTATAATGTTCTGGTATGATAGATAAATGAGACACAATACTTAAGGGATAATCCCTCAAATAACCTAAAAGGTACATTAATTTAACAGAGTCATTAAGTTTAGGGTTATTGCCAACTACATTCATAAATTGATTTAAAAAAATTTGAAAACTAATTTTATTCACATCACCATCAAAAATAGAACAACTTATTGTGGGCAATTTTACATTAGTAGTGTGATCTATGTTATTTAAGGCTTCCACAAAACTATCAGAAATTTGTAGGTTCTGTTGTAGCAGTCTCTTTACTTAAAATAAATTCATTAAAAACACTTAATTTAATTTCTAATTCTAAATAATAATCACTTTGACTTTCTATTTCAGAGTCCATATTTAGGCCTTCAAGCTCAGTTTCCATCAAAACATCAATCATGCTTTCATCAATTTCTTTGATTTTTAATATCAATTTATTTATTTCATTTATTTGAGATTTGCAGAGAATAATACCCAAACAGTTATTTGATAACAATTCATTTAATTTATTTACTCTTTTAGTAATACGAATTTTTAAATTAGACCTCAACTTTTTAAATTTGACAAAATCGTCCATTTTGTTCAAAAATACTTAATTCAAAATTATTTACTTAAAAAAATGCCTGATATTGTGTCACCAATATAAATCAAAAAATATATAGGCCTACAACTACCCTAGGCCTTCAAAAAACTTTTGTCAAAAACTGATGTTCAGCCCTAGGGTCAGCCTAATTTCAAACACTATTTTGCTATTTCATTAAATAAACCATTTTTTTAAAAGAAAACGCAACCACACAATGTTATTGTTATTATTAAACATTAATTACTACAATTAATTATATTATTAAAATAATTAAAACTAAAAAACAATCTTGAAGAATTTATCACAACGAACTCAGCAAAAATTGTTTACAATTATTGACAAAATATCGATTATTATCGATTACTGTTAGAATGATATTTATATCGATTATTCGAACGATCTTAAATAAAGTATCGATTATTACAAAAAATAATTGAAACCGATTCAAATCCTATGGAATTTTCCTCTCATTTAATTCTGAGGCAATCTTTTTTGCGCATGCGTAAGACTGCTTTTTTACTTTCTATTTAAGTTATGAAAAAAGTTTAACTTTAATAAAATTTTCAAATCACTTTTTAAAGGTAAATAACTTTTCATTTCACTAATAATTCACTTGATGAATAAATAAAAAATGTTAAGTTTATTAGTACATTTTCAAAAATGACTGTTTAATTTTTGAACACTTTTCAATATGGCGATTCTATAGATAGAAACCTTTTCAAAAATATCAAAAAATTTCTTTTCATTTTTTGATAGAAGCGGCTCTTTGCGCCACCAGTCTATTTTTTAGTTTCTTTGCACTAAAATTACTTAAAAAAATTAAATGTGTATTTACCTTAAATGTTCTTCTTCTTGTTGTAGACAAAATTTTGGAGACGTAGCGCCTCGGAGGTACCCCCTAAAACGCTTTATATACTTTTAGTAATTTGCAATTAATAATGAATGCGATTATTATTATAATTAAAGACAGGAAAATCCAAACGGGTTTGAAAAGGTTTCCTTTTCATATACAAGGATATTTTAATCCTTTTAAAGTAACAAATTTTCAAAGAGTAACTTAAACTCCAACAGTTTTACTGAGGCCATAAATTTGAATATTTTTGTAATAAGCCGTGAACTAAACTTTAAGACACTTATTGTTTGTCTATATTAAATTTTTTGTACTTAATACTGCGTACAATTTTATTAAGTTAATGAGAATCAATCTTAACTTTAATGAACCCGAATACTTAAATATTGACAACAGTATACGTGTTCACCATTTAATTACTGAAAGATTACTGAAGTTTTTACTGCCTTTGGGGAAGGCACGTGACCAACCCGCGGAATGATATGATGAAATTTTTAAACATTTATTAATGACTCATAATACTGATATTTTTATATTGTGGTCTAAATTATAATATGACCAATATTTAATAGTTTTCTAAATAAATTTTCATACACTCCGGGCAGAGGATTGCTTCAAAAGAGAAGCAATACCCTACCTTTGAGTTTACTTTAGCTGTGTGCTTGCGTTTCCTTTAATGGTTTATGTATAAAGATTCAAAATGATCTTGATAAACTTCTTGGATGGGCAAATAATTGGCAAATAAATTTTAAAAGTAAAAAGTATAAGGTTCTTCACCTTGGTTACTCAAATAAAAGGTTTTAACTACGATATGAATGGGGATTGGCTTGAGTCTGTGGACCAGAAAAAGAATTAGGTGTGATTATAAGCAGTAATTTGAATAGCTTTAATCAGTGTTGAAGCTAGAAATTAAAGCTTAATAGATGCTGGGCCATAATAAATCGCAAGTTGTTTACAAGAGCCAAGAAAGTTATAAGTAAACTGTATAATAGCTATGTTAGGCCGTTATTAGAGTATTGTGCATAAGTTTGGGCCCCTTTTTTAAAGAAAGACTTTAGAATGCTAGATCGAGTGCAAACGTAGGGCAAAAACAAGGATGATTTCTGAATTTGAGAGCGTAAGAGCTATGAGGAGAGCTGAAGGGATTTAGGAATGTTTTCTGTAGAAAAGCGATTTCTCAGAGGGGACATGATTAGGGTCTACAAAATATTACATCTATTGATAATGCAGAGACCAATAAATTTTTCATATTAGAGCATGGACAGGTGACCAGGGGCATATTAAAAACATTAAGAAGGAAAGCATGCCATCTTGATATAAGAAAGCATGCATTCAGTAATAGGGTTGTTAAATTTTGGAATGGTCTGCCACAGGAGGTTGTTGAGTGTGACTCGATTGCAACATTTAAGAAGAGTTGGATAGGTATATGGATGGGTTGGGTATCATATAATATATTTAGACGAAGTCAAATTGGCGGGTTTTTAGTTACAGTAGCTTATTAATGTTAAACTGCATGTATGTGTGACCATAACTAGTTATTAATGCATATGGCATGTGGGTATCATATCATTATACCATTATTTTTTTACTAAGCCAAATTGGCTTGATTTTTTAGTTACAGTAATTGACAAGCCCTATGGTGAGCTTGTGAAATTTTCAGGAGAGATGTTTTGGTGGTGGGGTTGACTGGGACAGTCCGACAGGCCCATGTGGCTTCTTACTGTCTCTATATTCTTAATGTCTTCATGTCTAACTAAAAAAAATAAAAATATATAAATAGAGCAATTGTGTATCTATATAAGTCTTACCTTGGATTTGTTGTTTTTGAAAGATTTTTTGCTTTGAGGTAGTTCTTGAAGCCCTAAGATAACTCAGCCTTGTGTTCCTTCCAAAATAACGTAAGCAAAAGATATGTAGGTAAATGGTAAATTTGATAAATGTAATAGTATAAATCTAAAATATTTCATTTTTTTATAGTTCTCTTCGATTGAGCCCAAGTTGCTCCTCCATATCACATATTTTACTATTAATTGGGCGCTGTCTGGTGAAACCAAGGTTAAGAGTAAATACGTTAATAACAGAGTAAAGGATCTCAACTACCTTTTAAGTGACATAAAGAATAAATATAATATTAATATAATATTCCGTTATTTGGATACATCAGAAAACCCAGCAGATCTCTTAACTAGAGGGATTACTTATAATAAATTTTTAGAAAATTTAAATTTATGGTTTAATGGGCCATCTTGGTTAAACAAAAATCTACAAAACTGGCCTAAATTTCCACTATTATCTGTATCTCCTGAGTTAATGAATTTTTCTACTCTGAGTACTTTTGACAATTTTGATTCTGTTGAAAGTCAAATTAAGGTGTGAATTTATACCTGAAGTTGAAGGTTGCACATCTACAATAGCAGTATCACTATATATTACTTTGAATAACTGAATTTGAATTTGAGGGATCAACTTGATCTGTATTATCATTGTTTTGACCATCTGAATTGGAGAAATCACTGCTTGTTTCAGCATCATCTTCTCCACTGGAGACAGAGTGGGTAATAGATAACTCCAATGGGTAGAGATGACAAATAGAATGATGACAGGTTTGTCCATCTCCCCTTTTTAATAACACACTCCTGATCTTATTGTCATCACCAACAATGACTTCCAGAACTCTGCCCAAAAGCCAGAAGGGTCTAGGCTTGTTAGGTGTGTGAATCAGAACTATATCTCCAACCTTAATTCTGTTGGTCCACTCTGACTGATAGAGATTTCTACTTGTCTGGCGCAAATTTAATAGATAAGACTCATACCATAATTTCCTGAAAGTCTCTAAAACTCTTCCTTGAGCAGTTAGAGTTATGGCTAAGTCTTGTTGTGACGGAGGAAGTTGTTTCCATATGGGGGTGGAAACTTCATTGAATATGAGGTTTGAATTACCATAAGGCTTCAAAAAGGAATTTGGAGCAATAATTTCAAATGCATTATCTTGATGATCTATAGGTTAAGGTCGTTGAATTGATAACTTGATAATATTTAAAATAAGATGTTAACAGTGAAAGTAAGCTTAAGGTTGCATTTACCTATTGTTTTAATTAGAGACATCCCTTAACTGATCGTATCATTCTCTCCCAAATTGATCCCACCCAACTGGAATAGATTGGAATCTTGTAATGTTTATTGTTATTGATACGCAAATGTTCGGAGAACATATCTGAAGACAAAGATTCTAACAGAATATTTCCACCTTGTTTGAAATTCCTGGCATTATCTGAGTACAAACTGGAAGGTATGCCATATATATATTTGTGAAACGTTGGAATGAAAGTGAGAAAGATTCAGTGGACATATCTGGAAGGACATCAACATGAATAGCTCTGATATTAAGGCATGTGTAAATTAATAGATACATTTTTTGAAGTTCCTTATCATTAATCTTTACAAAGAGATGTCCTGTAAAGTCCACGCCAGTATGCTCAAAGGGACGCACAAAATTAACTCTATGATGAGGAAGATTAGTCATTTTTGGATATTTAAAGGGTATACTGTTAAATTTTTTTGCAAACTATACAGTCTGACAAAACATTCTTTACAGCCTGCCTGGCCTTGGTAATCCAGAAGCCATGAGATCTGATGAAATTGATAGTGGTTTGAACACCCAAGTGTTGACATCTAGAATGAAAATCTCTTATGATTAATCTAGTGAGATGATGATCCTTGCCAAGAAGAATTGGATTTATCACATCATCATTATATAAAAGTGTCTTGGCAATTCTCCCTTTGGATCGGATGAGGCCTTTATCATCTATGAATAAATTAAGTTGATTGACTAGCAGTGGAATTTCATCCTTTTTAGGATTTTGGAGAAATAATATTTCCTTAGAAAAACAATGCTGCTGCATTATCTTCAACCAATAGAGTTGGGCTTTCTGATCACAATCTTCATTCAGTCCCTTACTCCTGCTAATGAATTTGAATATTTTTGAAGTTACCTTATAAAGCTTATGCACACTTGAGTAATCTTTAAAGAGTAACAAAGACTGAGTAACAACCACAGATGTGTGACATTGTAAAGTCTTTTCCTTATTGGCCTCAGACAAACATTTAAGTTTACTAATAGGCCATTGAGATTGATCTAGAAGAATCCAAGAAGGACCCTTTAGCCATAATGGTAATTTTGAAATAAAAGTAGAGGTTGTAACACCTCTGGTAATCAGATCTGCTGGGTTTTCAGCAGTATTGATGTAAGCATAAGAAATGGATACTTTATACTCTTGCTCAACTTGTTTTTTGATTTGATAAATTTCTTTGAGCCTATTATTTACAAAAATATTTTTATTTTTTGCTCTTCCGGACAGGAGCCATGAAAGAACTATTTGAGCATCTACAAACACCTTTATGCTTTTGAACTGAACATTAGGAAAGTTCTGATATATTTGGATTTTGATACACTTGAAAAAAAAAAAAAAAAAACAAAACCCCCAAAGAGGGGCAAAAGCCCTAGATTTGAGAGGGGCCACCTTGGCCTTTGAAAATATTAAACTAGAACCTTGACCTATACTATAAACTGCAAAACCATAACAAGATGTTGAAGCATCACAAAATACGAATAATTTCAATTTCAATATGTGCAATTTAATTAAATCTGAACACATAGAGGACCAAGAAACAAAAACATCAGAAGGGACCTTTTCATCCCAATGAAGACCCAATTGCCATAATTTCTTAATTAATAACCGACCTCTTAAAGTTACGGGTAAAAAGATATTTAGAGGGTCAAAAACCTTGGACACAGATGATAACAACGATCTTTTGGAATTTGCATCAGCATTAATCGAAAATTTTGCTAGTTTTAACTTATCTATAAGAGGATTAAAAAGATATCCAAGAACCTTATCTTCTGACTCCTGATGTTGAACTATTCTACCCTCTTCTTCCATAACAGCTCTTAATTGATCATATTAGAGTCCCAACTTCTAAGATGGAAACCACCATCTTCCATTCTTTTGTTGCATTCCTGATAAAGTTCCTTTAAATGTTGTGGATCATTGCCACTAATAATTAAATTATCAACAAAAAATATTCAATAGAATCTGAGTACACGCATCATCCTTATAAGACTGAGCATGATGCTTGATGATATAGTTGAGGATGAAAGGTGAGGATGTGAAACCAAAAACAATGATTGAGTATCGATAAGCCTTTAATTGACCATTACTTAAAAAAAAAGGCAAAAGCGATTGCGGTAGTCGATAGATTTTAAACTTAATCTGAAGGAAGGGCTTGCTTTTATATCTGATAGCCAAACAAACTGATTTTTGATCTTGACCGGAATAAATGTCCTAATAAGGAAAGGACATAAGATCTGGTCCAGTATAGGCTGCCTCATTTAGAGAAGGTAAGAGTTAGTTTTAAGAGAACAGTTAAACACAGGCCTGACCTTTGTTGATACTTGTTCATCAGTTTTTATAACAGGTCTGTGAGGAACCCAAATATAATTTTTATACTCAGAGGGAGATACTTTGAACTCTTTAATAATACCATCAGCTAATTGTTGCTGAAAGACATCATCATAGGCTTTAACTAAATCTTTTCTTCTAAATTTCATGAACTCTATTAAGTACTGAAAGAGCAATGCTATAGTTTGAGGGCAACAAGGGAAGTTTATCTTTCAATCCATGGAAGATCTATATGATATTTTTCATCTTTGAACTCTATATTAACCTTTGAATTTTCAATCTGTTTCAAAAATCATTTTCAGATTTATGTTTTTATGCATACCTTTTATACCTTAAGGACTCCAGATCTGAGCATGGTTTTCTAATCCTTGCTCTACCTCTGAATTAGTTAGAATGTGGCTTAAAAGGACGAAAATAAGATTTACAGGGTTTAAGACTGCATTAACCAAAGTATGGTTAACCTGCAAGTGATTTTGATTTTGATTTTGAACAATTGACGGTAGATTTGAAACTCTTTATTTGAATTATTGTATATAAAGTTAGTAATATTTCCAAATGGATTAGTAGAACCATCTCTTAACTTAAAAGAAGATCCCCTCATACATTTAATCAATTCCTAGTTGAGGGGAAATACTCTATTAAATCCAATGACTATCAGGGCATGCCAAATCAAAAAATGAGTATTAGGACTCTTGTATAGCAAGAATCAGCCACTTTGTAAGATTTATTCCTTAAATTAATTAGAGCCTGATCTACGAACTTAATCTCATAACTTAATTGAAGATCCTCATCAACCAAGAGAGGAAGGGTGAAACAAGACTGGTCCATATATTCATCAAGAACAGTCTTTTTCAAACTGCGGGTGGTAACTGGTAACACCTAAATAGGTTTTTATATCGTATTGAGTGCTTTGATGATTCTCTACAGCAGGGGTGGCTAACCCTTGGCTCATGCGGCAAACGTGGCGCATTGGATGATTATAAGTGGCGCATTGCTACGGGCCTACTTTGGGATATTATATTTTTATTTTTAACTGGGCTGCTACGTCAGCCTATTTCTTACGAATCTTATTTATTGACGAACTTAAAAATCATTTTATTTCTGAAACTGAAAGATTAAAAAAGATATAAAGAAGTATGTAACTAATACCGTAATGTTTATGCATTTTTTTGTAGCGTCGACTCTCATATTCATTATATTTTCCCGCCAAAACCCCTATTTGAAACATGATTTTAATACCTTGTAATAAAACATTGTCAATGATCATCAGTTGAAATTTTGTGTTTATTCAGTGATAAGTGAGCACGTGTTCTCTCATATTTCTTAAATATTTGATTTTTATTTTTTTCATAAGTGAGCATATTAGAAATTAGTGCCGTATTTTTAAATCAAAGAATTCTAAAAATATAATTAATAGAGAAATAATATATTCTGTGTTTTCTTTATATATATATATATATATATATATATATATATATATATTATATATATATATATATATATATATATATATATATATATATATATTATATATAATATATATATATATATATATATATATATATTACTATATATATATATATACCTGTATTATATATATATATATATATATATTATATATATTAATATTATATAATATATATAATATATATATATATATATATATATATATTATATATATATATACTATATATATATATATATATATATATATTATATAATTATATATATATATATGGCGCATATGAACTCGTCTGCTGAAAAAATTTGGCGTACGGTATGCAAAAGGTTGGCCACCCCTGCCTCTACAGATATATTGAGTTTGTCAAGCATTCTTCTAGAAAGGTAGGATCTCTGTGAGCCACAGTCGACTAGACATCGAACTGAAGCCGAAACCTTTCCTCTACCAAACCTTATAGTAATTGATGGCAACAAATATAAATTGCTGGTACTTTGGCTAAAACTGCTAAGACATACATTTGTGAGGGTGAAACTTTTCCTTTGCTTACAAGAGCAGTATATATGACTCTTTTATTGCCAAACTTGGCAAATGAAAGAAAGTTGCTCCTCAAGTCCAGGACATTGATCTGCAGCATGTTTAGTACTTGAACATTTGCTGCATAGATTTATTTCATTACACCTTTTAATTCTCAAATCATACGTTTGATAAACATTGCAATTGGTCATCACATGACCTTGGGATGAACAAAACTTACATGATTTTGAATAACTTTTGATTTTAGAAGTGGAAGAATCAATACTATGAGAAGCTTCATTTCCACCAACTTCATTAGTATGAGTTTTGAAATTCTGCAAAGCAGAATTGGAGTCAGGCCTATTATTAGATTTTAAGGACTCATTTGTCCTTTGATTTTCATTAATTTTAAATTGATAATTAGGCTTATCCGAAGTATTTATTTTTTTAAATTTCGAATAAGTATTATGGGGAGGAACTTGATTGAAATTTTGACCTTTATTATGATTTGACGTTTTAACAATATTTTTGATAACTTCATTATAGCTGTTGAATATTTGATTTAAATCAGGGTAATTGGTATTCAACTTGCGAGTAATTTCCTTTACTACCACATTAGGTAATTTTGATAAAACTATGTGACTAAGTACTACTAATCCTGTAGACTCCTCAAGATATTTGAGGTTATAACTCTCAAGTTCATATATTAATGTTCTGATATCATTTAAGTAAACCCTTGTCGCATTATACGTTGGGTCAAATGCAGGTTTTAAAGAAATTATTTTCTTAATGATTTCATCAATGAGAAAATTTTCGTCTAAAAATTCTTTATCTAAAAGTTCAAGAGCCTTATTATAATTATTGTCACTAATAGAAAGATTCTGAATCAGAGAGTATGCATATCCCTTTAATTTATTTTTTAAGCAGTGAAGTTCAATGGATTCATTTAAATTTTTCTGCAAATCATAGGATTTCTATAGGATTAAGGTTTTTCAATCTTGAAAAAATTACTTTTCGAGAAGAATTTCTGGGGCTTGAACCTCTTGAAGGGATGGATAATAAAAGCATTGCCAAAACGATTGATTTGTTTTTTAAAAAAAGATTTGGATCCGTGTCTATGCAATGGTCAGGGGTACAACGGCTGCTCAGCAATATTAGTTAAAGAACATGGAGTTCAAAAGAAGCTGCGGAAAAATATAAAAAAGATAATATTTTCACTGTTTAGGCCATCGGCTTAATTTGGTCATTAATGACCTTAACATTATTCCGGAAATTCGAAATACTGTTGCTACAACAGAGACTCCACCCTAAGAAGAAAATACATTCCTAACTTGTCTAAACTTTGTGAAACCCGTTTAACTCAAAATAATCATAGTATTGCTATTTTCAATACAAAGATGATAAAAATCGTTGAGGGTTAGAAATTTTCAAAAGAAAAAGGCAAACATTCAAATAAGAAAAACAGCTTTTCTATTACACTGTTCGGCAATAAGACCCAATTTCATCATTACCTCTCCCGTAATTGGCAAATATTTTGTTTTAGTTGAACCAGTGGCTAACACTATTCAAACAAAAAATATTGAATTTATGCAGTGCTCTGATCATGTCCAAAGAATTTTGAAAGTTATTTGTCAAAGACCACTGCAAAACTGCTGATTAAATAATTGCTGATCTGCTCTTATCTGCTAGTTCTTAGTAGAACTTGCACCACCTAAAAAAGTACAATCCCAACAACATAAAGCAAATCATCCTGCTAACACTTCTGCTGAATATTGGAAGCGTTCTTTACTTGTGCCTTATCTTGACTCACTTTCATCCTCTTTAGAGACTAGATTTTTAGAAAACAACGTGCCGGCATTTCATCTTTTTCATTTGCTTCCGTTTCTTATGTTAGATGCTCCCGTAGGCAGATTGCGTGAGAAAGTAAAATGCTTTTCAGAGTTTTATGATTTTGATTCAACAGGAATCATACCGAAACTGACTTATGGCATACCTTGTGGCTGGATAAAAAAATCGATAAAGAAAAGTTGAAGGACTTGGAACTTACGGAAGTCATTAAAGAAGCCGACCCCTTTTATCCTCAAAATAAAAAACCTGTATATTAATTGCACTGGTGCTACCTTGTTCAGCAAGTACCTTTGAAAGGTCTTTCGGCACTCTGCGAAGAGTAAAGACTTGGCTAAGAAACACAATGAACGAAAACAGGCTTAATAGGATATGTAGGATGAGAATTCATGGAATATTAGTAAATGAAAAAATGAGTGAATTGGAAACAAATGTAATTGCGAAATTCGCTGAAAATCCAAGTCGTCTAGTGCTAGTTTAGAATTAATATTAACTGCCACTCAGGACTCAGTATTCGCCAATCCCAATAAATATTACTTTACTTTCTCAAATAAGTATTTTTTTTAACTCACCTCGTGACACAAAATTATTTCATTACAACTGTTGTAGACTTGGTATTTTATTTATTTTATAACCGAAATAATTTTTATTCTAGGATATTTTTTATCAGCCTTTGAAAAGGAAAAATCTGGAGTTTAACCAACCCACACCGTCTTTTGGTCAGTGCAAGCAAGAACATAAATCACTCAACCTTTTCTAGCCCCTAGGTAAAATCCTGCGTACACACACATACACGCACGCACACAAGCACACAGCAAATATAATAATATATTATATATAAATATATATATATATATATATATTAAATTATATATAATATATTATATATTAGTATATATTATATATATATATATAAATTATATATATATATATATATATTATATATCATATATATATATATATTATTATATATATATATATATATATATATATATATATATATATATATAATATATATATATAATTATATATTATAATATATATATATATATATATATATATATATATATAATATATATATAGTATATATATAATATATAATATATATATATATATAATTATTATATATATATATATAATATAATATATATATATATATATATATAATATATATAATAATTATATATATTATTATATATATATATATACGGTATGTAATATATATTTATATATATATAATATATAAGTATATATATTATATATATATTATTAATATATATATATGATATATATATATATTATATATTATATATATATATATATTATACTATATAATATATATATATATATTATATATAATATATATAATATATATAATAATATATATATATATATATAATATATATAATATATATATATATATAATATATATATATATATAACCCATTATATATAATATATATATATATTGTGTGTGTGTCTGTGTGTGTGTGTTGTGTGTGTGTGTGTGTGGTGTGTGTGGTGTGTGGTGTGTGTGTGGTTAGTTTGTGCGTGCGTGCGTGCGTGCGTGCGTGTACGCAGGGTTTCACTTAGGGGCTAGCAAGATTGAGTGATTTATTCCTGCTTGCACTGATCATAGAATGGGTGTGGATGGTTCAACTCCAGATTTTTTCCTTTCCAAGGCTAATAAAAAATATCATGGAATAAAGAAGTTATTTTGGTTATAAAATAAATAAACAACAAGTCTGCAACAGTTGTAATTGAAATTTTTATGTGTCACGAGAGTGAG
>JABUQX010024409.1:7500-15554 GCA_015478945.1 Trachelipus rathkii | reverse complement strand
CCGCTATTCTTGGCAAATTGTCTTGACATCTTCCAGGCAAATCTTTATCTGCTTCGCCAAGTTCCGCCCCATGATCTTTCCAGCGAGCCCAAAAATGATTCTTTTCAGCGGCCCTAATTACTTTATCCGCTAAAATCCAATTTTTTCCAGCCGCTAATTGTGAATGTCTTCTGCACAGTCCGCCATAGACCCTTTTTTGGCATTTAGTAATACACATAAATCCAATAAAAATAAATTATCATTGCAATTTATAACTATTTATTATTATATTTTTAATATTAAAATTTCTTTACAATTTATAAATTTATTTTTCTAATTTTAATATTCTTAATGTTATTTTTATAATACATTCAACATTTATTGGTAAATGTCCCAAATCCTATATTATATTATATATTAGTGTAAGAAAAACAAGTCTTCATTAGTATTTTAATGGATTAATTTATTTTCTTGCACACTCATAATATATATTCGCCTTACTATTACCCATAATTATTATAGGTTCTTTGGCCTTCTTACCGAATCACGATACTTCCACACATTTCCTTTCCATCTTTTCCACGCCCTTACCCCTCTATTACTTATTTATTATTTTTACCTATTCCTAATCACCCTTTTGCTTCATAAATACTTATAGTAAATTAATACTTTTAAACCGACTCTCACTCCATGCTTCTTTATTCTGATAATGATGATACTCGTGAAGTAAATTTGTAAAGCATTTGTTAAATTTCACCCCAACTTTGACAATTGTGTTGTCCTCCTCTCCTCTCTACCAACCCGTTTCGCTTCCTTTTTGGCACCCAATAGAGCACACCCCATTCCCACATCGTAACCAATAAAACAGGCACATCAACAATCAAAATATCAAAGGGGTGCACATATTCTTTTTCGCTGATAAGTCCGGTATTGTATGGCAGATTATATATACAAGATTCTTAATCCAGCGGACCCCTCTCCCTTGGTGTGTAGTGGAGAACGACCCACAGGGTCTAGCTTTTGTAATTAAGAGGTTCCCAAGCGGAACAGAACGATCATGTTATTCTGTTTCGTTCTAGTTACTTTTCCTCCTATATTCAGCGGTGTCTCTAGCGCATTAGGGCTCGATTCACAGAGCAATCATCTTTGGGCCCTCCGCAGGTCAGGGCAGAGTAGCGCTTTTAAATTTCAGAAGACCATATCTGTTGCATAACATAATGAATACCATGGCCATGTAATATTTTCCTCTGTGTTGACAACTGAAAGAATCAGAAATTTTTATTCTAATTCGTCTTTCTTCCACAACACCATCACCCAGAGCACTTACTGCCAGTACTTATCTTATCTTTTTCGATGTTGCTGGATCCATACTCCTATGAATTGTCTATTCAATGTCATAAAGATAGAGTGTATTGTTTTTTCTTTGTTAAAGAAGATATGATCTATACTCTGCCTAACTCTTCCGTTTAAGTTGGGTTCAGGCATTCGTCAGAAATCTGACACATATCATAGCCTCGAGGTCTTTAACATCACTTGGTCTCTAGTACTGGATGTTTAGCAATTTTTCAATTGATTTTTACATACAAATGTATAAAACTTAATAAGGACTTACAATTCGTCATTGGATTCACGAGGATATTAATATAATATAGCCCACAACAAACAAAAAAAATATACACGATATCGAGTCCTTAATTAAAACATTTTCGTAATAGTGTCATCTGTACACTTCTCGTTACACCCACGTACCATACCCCTACCACCTAGTTCATGAGAAAGATAAGTTTCATACAAATACTAATATTTTCTGAATCAACTTATGTTCCCCATATAATGCAAACGTTGTTTCTTTTTCCATTTATATTGCATAAATACTTACTCAATATCTTAAAAAATTTAATTATGATTAATTAAATCAATATAACCACGGTAACAATTTCATCTATACCTTGTTGCTGTGGGTCGTGGCCTGTTTTGATATCTACTTAATTAGCATAGATACTCCTTTTTTATTTATTTCTCATTACTCCACGTAACGGGGAGCTAGAGCACAGCTACGGAAGGGGGTGGTCTTCGTTCTTTCACATTCAGCTTGCTCAACTCTCCAAAGGGCCTTCTTTTTCAAGCCTTCCTCAAGGTGATCGGGAGCCAGAGGAATGGTTTGTCCATCACCCTCATGTAATGGAAGGGGTCGTCTTCCACCTGTTTCCATGCTCTTGGGCGGGCACCGTTGTTGTTCGTAACTCAGGAGCCACTTTTTTCAAGCACCTTTCACTGTTGACGCCTCCTCCTGATGGTCTCATCCAAGGTATCATTCAAGTACAACGACTGGAAAGTTTGAAATGGGGATAGAGGGCTGACTGTGGCAATCATCAGATTCCATATCCAAAATAGGTGCTCACAACTCCTAAAGGCCACCTGAAAAATTGGTAATAATATATATATATATATATATATATATATATATATATATATATATATATATATATATAATATATATTATTATATATATTATATATATATATATATATATATAATATATATACTATGGCAGAGTTTTACTTTAGGAGAGGCATGTAATTAAAGAACTACAAATGGTACACTAAAGCAAATGACATTTTTGTAATTAGCGAAGAATGTTAGTTCAGAAAATGTAATAAAAAAATAGAAAAGGCTTAAAATAAGATTTTCAAATTTTTAATAATATAAGTAAAATTGTACGATAAGAGCCGAAATGCAACACAAGGAGCTCAAAGTTCTGAGTTGCCAGAAATTTCTTTTTAAATTGCGTTTAGAAATAAGGGTAGAAAATATACTAATTTTTTTTTATATATATATATTTTTAACTAAAGCAATACCCCCGGGTAAACCGCAAAGATGGAAGGAGTCTGGGTCTTTCGGCCTACTGGTGGACGACGGGGGGGGGGATAATTTGTCTCCCCTCTGTCCCCCGTCGGCTCGAGCCCCTAAAAAAAATAAATTAAATTCTTGTCTAAAATTGTCCACTGATTACAAAAATGTCATTTGTTTTAGTGTAGGATTTGTAGTTCTCTAATTACACGCCTGTCATAAACGTAGAAACTCTTGGCATAATATATATATATAATATACAATACATATATAAATATATATATATATATATATATATATATATATATATATATATATATATATATATATATATATATATATATATATATATATATATATATAAAATATATTTTATATATATATAATATAAAAATTTTATAATATAATATATATACATAATATATATATATATATATATTATATAATATATATAATATATATATATTATATATATAATATTTATATATATATATAATATTATATATATATATATATTTTGCCAAAGATTTCTTCTGTGGGCGATATTTTAGGTAAAAGCCTTGGGGTAGTAAATTGCTATCTGCTGCTTCACTTTATTGTACAAGTAAATAATTTCAAACAAAAATTCAATAGTATTTTCACTCTTAAATACCACGCGAGGTGCCTAAAAAAAAATTAAAAAAATAAATAAATGAATTTCAAAGTGGGCAGTCATATAAAACTACCTTTTAACATTTTGTAACAAAAATTATTAAATATATGACACTGTTTAGTTGAACAAAAATTTCTCAACGAAAATACAAATGTAAAGTTAAAAACTAGTGTCTTTTATTGAAGAAGAAATTCATAAATTACAAGTAAAAGTGAAATCAGTATCTTTAAATATGACACTTAGCGTTAGGATTTTAAAAAAAAATCTGAAAAAAAATAAAAATATTTTCTTGGTCAAATGAAAATAAAAACTGAGTTTTAGTTAACACAATAAAAAAAAAAATGGAGCCAAGAATTTTAAAATTTCTTTTTTTTATTTTTAAAATAATTGTAAGTTGAGAATGTTCTGGTGGTTGAAGTGTAGTGTAGATTATTTTAAAAGTGTAATTAAGAACTTGATTCGCAACAGCGACTTAGTTTGTTTAAAAAAAAAAAAAGGGGGGTGAAGGAGCTTAAATAAAAATGGGAAAAAAATCGGAAGGCCACAAGGGGTGTTTTAAAATGGTGTAAAAATTTTATAAAATTAGAAACAAAAAAACTATATATATAAGCAAGGGTCCAGGATCGCGTGCAATATTATTATTATTATATTATTATTAAGTGGTTCTAAAAAGGCAAGGAAATATTTCAACCAAAAACTTTACCTTGAAAGATGGAACTAGGTAAGGATCACAAGTGAAAGAAATATTTAAAAAATCGAACGCGAATCTGAAGAAAAAAAATAATTTATATTTTCTTTGGAGTTCGGGAGGGAGTTTATAAAAAAAAACTGCTGGGGGTAACACAAGAAGAAAAATATAAACCAAATCTCGTTGAATAAATAAAATTAAATAAAGAAAATAAAGCTTTGAAATTCAAACATAAAAAATAAAAAAAAGGAAAATCGAGTGAAACTTAAATATTATTTTGTGGACGAATTTTAAAAATCAAAATAATTATTACGACCGAGTGTAAAAATTTTCTTGTAGTGTGGAAAAATAAATTTATAAAAACCAAACAAATTCAAAACTTACCAGATCACAAACTGAGGAAAATGGAAGAAAAATAGACTTGTCGGTAGTACATCAGGATTCAGAATAAATTTTAAGATTGAACAAGCGCTTTCTTATAGGAAAAAAAGGGGGAAAAGAGGGGGGAATGATTTGGACTTTAGTTTCAAATGATAATGGATGTTTATTGAATAAATATATTAATCAGAAAATACAAAATTTAATTTGATACAAAAAGGACTTTGGTTATGAGGTAACAGATTTTGAAGCCAAAGAAAAAAACTCAAAGAAAGGAAAATAAAATTTTATCTAAAAAGATAAAATCGATAATGAACAAGAAAATGGATATATCAAATTTGTTGTTCAAATAGACTTTTACAGATAAATTTCTGTGAAAGAGGTCCCCTGCCAATGAAAAGAAAAGGAAATTGAGGTATGCAATTTATGCAGGAGGATTTGAATATGTGGGTTCTAGTCCAGGGTAAATGGAAGAGGTTGATTTTGGTTCGGGTATAGGTGCACGTTGGACCACGGTATATTGAACACTAGGGGCTGCAGAAGGAGCTGCAGGGGGTACAGGAGTAGGGCGAAGTTTAAAATAAACCAAACAGATTCCTAAGATGCTTAGTATGGTCGCAAAAATGGAGAATCCGGATATCGAAAAAGAATGGATATTTAAGCTTTTCTGAGTTTGTAAAGTTCGATTTATGGTGTCAAGAGACTCATCCCAATGGGGATGTAATGGTTTTAATTTTAATTTGGAAGTCAGAGAAGTAACATTTGGGATAAAATTTTGACGATCAAGTGGATATTCAGGAAGTTGAGAATCTTTGTTAATCCAACTTGTCTGCATTGAAGAATGGGAAGGGTACCTGAAGGTGTATTTGTCTGAAACAAAGGTGCATCCTTGTGGGAGAAGGAAGATGTTACTAGTAATTAATCTGGGTTGACTTTTGGGACAGGAGATTGAAGCTACGACCTTGGAAGAGAAAGTGAGTAGGGTTTGATGACCGACCTTAAGATTGAAAGGGGCTTCAGAGAGATAGGAAATGTAGTTACAATGAGTGGTTTGATTTGTTCTTAATATTGCGGATATGATACAGTTATGGTAATCAAGTGATTGCGTGGGGTTAGATGGGAAGCAAATGAAATTTGAATCATAATGTTTACAAGTGTCTTCTGTCAAACTTTTACTGTATGTATATTTGAGGGTCTGATGATTTAGAAAATAGTAGGGATATTCGTTATTTAACATCAGTCTTGGGTATGTGGCATTTAGTGGCGTGGGGAAAGGAATTACTTTATAAATTTTGTAAGAAGTTTCGTCGGAAAAATGGAATGATAGTAGATAGAAGGTAAGCATCGTCTTCGTGTATAAATGACCAAGATAGAGATAGGAACTTGTAAAATGATTCGTGAGTAAGAGGTATTATTGGTTGGTGTTGTAAAATTTGGCTACTATTTCTGATAAGCTCGTGTAAGATATCATAAGAATATACATTTAAGGGGGTGTTCTGGTACTTGGCTGTAGTCCATATATTTTGTATGGTTACAATGAGAGTGTGAATGTTGTTCGATATTGTTTTTTCTAAGTTTAAGTATGTGTTTAGCTTCGATATTTCCTGCTGTAACTCTATAGAAGGTATAGATGAATTTATATATTGGGTTAACACTTTCAAATTGTCTTTTATATCTATTAACGTATTAGTATTCTGATGAACTTGCTCTTTAAGTTTATAAATGTGGGCTCTCGTATCTTGTAATAAGTTTATCTTGGTATTAAGTTTATTAATATCGTTCATGGTTGCTGTCCCGAATAAATATTGCAATGCCGTTCCGCCTACATTTATTAGGCCTCTACTTACTCTTTTGGGTGCTGAAGGCTGAATATTTAAAGAAGATAGTACCCACGGGTCTTGGAGGATATTTTTAAATTGTTTCTGGTTTTCAAGTAATAGTGAATGAATGTATGTTAGTTCAGGTGAGGTTTGGTTTGCATTAAATCTACTGTTGAATCTCTGTTGTAAGTAAGGTATATAATTAGTTAGTAGCTGAGTATTTTTGATTAATACATTTTCTATAGTATTATATAACTCTTTGGAGCATCTTAAGTTTGTGTTTATGTTTAGGTATCTTGTGATAAATCTTGAATGTCCTGCTTGTTTTAAAACAAAGCCTTGATGAAATTCATATCTTGATTCTGAGTTTTCTAGTTTCAGAGCGAAGATTGTTGATGTCAAGATAAAGAAGAGGATCCAATTTTTCAACATGTTTGTCTGTGAAGATAGAGAAGAAAGAGAGGGTTTATGAGAAGAAGGTTGTATATTGAGTTATTATGCAAATGAAGAAAGTTTGAAATTTATTGATCTTAATATTAATTTGTTATAACTTTCTTTTCAATGAAATGTGTTTACAGGTTCAGATTTTACATGTTAGAAATGTTTTTTTTTTCTAATATGTTTTGGTATTTATACATTTGATGTAAATAAATGTAATAAAGAGGCGGCCCGTGGTATTTTTTTAAAAAAACAACACTCATGATTTAGGAGGTCTTGGGGGTGGTAAACCTCTGCCCTGAGGGATGTTTTGTGGTGGAGGAAGTAAGTATTCTCTGTTCCCTCTTAATACAGTACCCTGTTGTCTGTTCCTTAAAGCCATGGGGTGTGGAATGTTGGTGTTTCTCATTGGGAAATTAGGAACGAACGTGTGGTCACGAGATCTATCATCAGGAGGAGAGGGAGGTGAAGTATTTTTAGCTAAAGTGATAGGAAGTGGAGGAGGGGAGTCGTGAGTGGAAGGAATTTGAAGATCTGACGGAGGAAGCAAAGAACCTTGTGGGATAGGCGGAGGTGGTGGTAAAGGAGGTTTTGGAATTGGGATAGGATGTGCAACTTTGAAATGAAGTTTAGGGGGGACATCAGGTGGGGGAGGAGATCGAGAACCGGACGCTGGAAGTTGAGACGGGGAAAGAGAATCGTCGAAAGATAGAGGTGGAGGTGTGGTAGAGGGAAAACCTTTAAAATTAACTCTAGGAGGAGGGGAAGGGGAGAAAAGAAAATTTGGATTTGGAGGTGGCAAATGAGCGTGGGAGGGAGGCGGGGATTGAGGAGGAGGAGGGGGTGATGGATGAGACGGTGCTGGAAGAGGTGAATGAGGTTGTGAAGGAAGAAGAGGCTGAGACGAAGGAGGAGAAGAAGAAGGAGGTGGGGACAGGGAAGGAGGTGGTAAAGGAATTGGTGGAGGGGTTTGCAATGAAGGAGGGAGCTGTCTTTGGAAATAAATAGTGTGAGGAATAGCAGAGGAAGAAGGAGGGGGAGAAGGTTTAGTTAGTTGAGAGGTTTTAGGAGGTGGTTCTTGAGACGGTGGGTCTTTAGGAGGGGGATGGTCGACTGTGGGGTTTGCGGAGGAGATAGGTACATTTTCAGCTCTAAGTTTTGTGATCTTAATATTGTCCCTATGGACGATGAATGTTTTAGATGTTTGTAAACACTGCAAAAGTAATTTGTTGAAATGTACCAACTGCTT
>JABUQX010024409.1:0-2500 GCA_015478945.1 Trachelipus rathkii | reverse complement strand
CGTCGAAAGAGATAGGAAGTTAGTGTTTTAGAGAGGGAGTTGCTAGAAGTTGAGTTTGTTATAAGAATTGAATTTCACCAAGTTATACCCCAATCGGAAATTCTATCCAGTCAGCGAGAATAGAATCGGAAAAGTTAAAACGAAGAGGCAATTCTAGAAGTAAAAGAAGGAGCAGAATTAAAATTGAAGAATGAAGGTCGAGTCATCGGCATATGAAGTGGATAGAAGCTGTAGATGTGCAGGTGAGAAGCCTTTATTCATTAAATGAATTAGTAAGAATAAAGTAGGAGTATAAGACGAACCCGAGGAACACCATCTATTAAACAGAAAAAGAAGAAGAATAGAGCTGCGCTATCCATCAACCACAGACCGAATATTGAGCGGAGCTTAGAAAAGAAAGCTAGACATAAGTAAGCCAAAGAGAGGAGGAAACCCAAAGGAGGGAGCTTGAAGGCAGTGACGCGTATCCCATACCGGTCAAATGCTCTTGTATATATCGAAGCGCCACCACGCCAGAAGTTCTCCCGCGCTATTCCTCAAGGGCGGAAAACCAAATCGGATGGAAATAGGATAATATATCACCTGTAGACCTCGAACGCCGAAAGCGCCGTACTGGCGATCGGAAAGAAGGAATGAGATTCCAGACGCGTCAGAAGTGAGAGTTGAAAAGGGTTTCAAAGACCTTAGGCATAGAATACAGGGAACTTATAGACGATAGTTGAAGGCGAATCAGAGGCGCTCCCTTTTTTCGTGAAATAGGTTGGACATGTGCGTGCTTCCAACACTGCAGGGGAAAGTTTAGTATGAGACATAGAGAATACATAAGTTGAACAACGAAGGAGGGGGCGCTCTGGACAGCAACTCCGCAAAACTCCTGGGAGGGATTTCCATCCCGGGCCACCCCCTCCCTAACGTTCAATTAGATCTCAAGGACTGCCATGCAACCCGATCAAATGTAATCACAGCAAGGGACAGTAGGACACCTGCAGAGAGAAGGTGAGGAGGGAGGAATGCCAGAATCGTTCAGGTTTCTTGATTAGGAGGAAAATTAGGGCCGAAGAGATTGGCCTTTTCAGGTGGAGAGTTAGCAACAGAGCCATCAGATCGAATAAGAGGAGGAAAGGCAGATTACATATGTGTTGTTAGATTGTAGTTCTTTTGCAAAGGGGGCCAGAAATGTCGGTAGGAGAACCAAGAGGTTAGCGCACTTTTGTTTGATGAAAGCCCGCTTTGCCCGTCGAAGAGTATCCGCAACATTTCTCAGCTAATGAAAATTAGCGAGAGTGATAGGAGAACGAAGAATTTTTTTCCATCCCCCCGATTTAGCCGCTGTCCGTCTTTACTTGCTGAAATTGCCTAGATTGAAACAGGTACGAGTATTGCGCAACCACGATGGATATATGACTGTAGCTGAGAAAGATTTAGTCGCAGAAAGGGAAATGAATCGATGTACTGCTCATCAGTGTCACGATTA
This sequence comes from Trachelipus rathkii, assembly GCA_015478945.1. Lineage (NCBI taxonomy): Eukaryota > Metazoa > Arthropoda > Malacostraca > Isopoda > Trachelipodidae > Trachelipus > Trachelipus rathkii. The sequence goes on along the minus strand of JABUQX010024409.1, from coordinate 1,026 downwards.
CAGCCGTCTCCGACCTTAATGCAGTAACCGAAGCGTCATCAGTATGTCAAAGCAAGTTCATTTCTAATAATTAGTGTTAGCTGATTAGACAGCGACCAAAGGTCCCTCCAAAATCACTTCGTCCAACATGTTGGGCCAGGGGAAAAGGGGGAAAAAACAAAAAAAACTTCTATGGGGTATAGAAAATAGGAATTTAAAGTTGTGTTGCCAAAAGAGGCAAAAAATGCTGATTTTACATAATAATAATAATAATAAAATATATAATAATACGATAATAATAATGAATAATAATAATAATAATAATAATAATAATAATAATTAAGTATAATACATTAATAAGTAATTTAATAATTAATACTAATGAATAATAATAAAATAATAAATATAAAATGATAGCAATAAAGCCAGACAGAAGAATATCTGTCTATAGGCATATATAATTATAAAAACAAAGCTAAAATGCTTTACAAAGTATATAACATGAAAACCGTTATGATATCGACAAGTTGTGTTTGTATTATTTGTGATTATCTTACTTGTGTTTTTCTGGTTTTATCATTTGGTTGTTTCGGGCCTTCAGTTATGCATGTTGTTTAGCTCTGTCTTTTCAATATAGCGGTTAATCCTATTTTTGTGTATCTGTTACACGGATATTCACTTGTGTTGAAGATATATTAAATCATTTGCTCTTGAAATAAGATGACAGTTTTATATTTTTGTATTTAAGTGTATATTTTTCTTAATTCAGTTGATATATTTATATATTTTTTTATATAAGATGTTAAATATAGTAATTTTTAATATTGTGTACTTATTTTAGAATAAATTTCTATTCTTTCTGTAGTTATATTTTGCCTCAAGTTAATTTAATACAATGCAACGTTTCATTCCTTGTATACTACAGGAACACCACACCACACTAACTACACACACAACACACACAACACACATACACCACACACAGCACTGTGCGGTTATAATATTTGTGCAGTAATTATTATTGACATGTGGGAACCCTCTCATACC
>JABUQX010024408.1:40000-43411 GCA_015478945.1 Trachelipus rathkii | reverse complement strand
CTCCCAATGACCAATGAAGAAACCTAGATCAGAAAACTGAAGAATCTTTAAAGAAGTAAATATACAGTTTTAAGCCTGTTAATTGGCAGAGAAAATTGGATACTTAATAAGTGGAGAATTTAATGGCTGAAAGAACATCGTCTCTAAGAGGAAGGCCTTTATGGATTTTGCGGCAATCGTAAGAAGGCCCGGCACTGCACCTGAAGTAAATACAGATTCATAAAAATCAGATAAACCTATTTTCTTTAAACTTCTAAGATAGTTGTTAATTTTATCTTCAATTCTTAAAATATGTGTGAGAATGTTACCTGGTAAAAGCTGAAATTTAGTTGCGTCATCCAATATTTAGAGAAGTTTCTGGACATAAGTTACTCTATCCAAAATAACTACTCCCTTTCCTTTATCAGGGCGACAAATCACTATTGAGTCATCATTTTTACAAATCTTAAAATCGCCAAAGGAGAAAACAGGAGAAAATATCTTCTTTCCGTTGAACCCATAAAAATATTTTTTGGACCAATATTCAACATCCCTCAGGCATCTGGAGAAATCACCAACTGGTTGAAGTTTGCTAAGCTGGTGAAGCAATTTTTCAAATGATAAGAAATATTTATAAAAATCAAATTTAAAAATAGGAAGACAAAAATCCAAACCCAAAGATAAAATTCTCTTTTCAGACTCAGAAAGGCTTCTGCTACTGTAATTGAAGATCACTGAATCCCTTCCACCAGTCAGTTCACCACAAAGGCCCAATCTACTTACTTAGTTTGTTGTTTTGTCTGTCCAAAGTGCAGGAGCGAAATCGACAAACCTGTTTAGATACAAAAAAAACACAAATATTTAAAATCAATAAAAGATATAGAGTGCTCCACCTGTGTTCTTAGTGTGAACCTTTCTCTTATTTAAGTTTACTCGAGAGCTTGCGGTTTAAATTAAGTCTCGTTATTAAGAAATAGTTTTATGTCCGGATTTGTAAAAAATACTGTTTTCAAGAGAAGGCCGGTTAAAGTTTAAATTTTTAAACTTAGGAATATAATTTATAGGCTTACAAATGGATAGAAATCGCAAATCAAAATCTGCTTTTTCAAGTTTTCTTAGATGCTGATTCAAATCTTCTGAAGCTCCTGAGTACAACTTCATTCATATCTTGGTCTTTATAATAGATCCAATAGACTTTTTCTTAATGAACCTCAACTTTATAAGAAAATAAAAAGACAAACAGAAGCTTTGATATCATTTAAGATTAGGACGTTTCGAGTTTATCCAAAAAGCCCATCATCAGCTAAAACATTAAATTAAAAATTAAAATTACTTTTATTTCTGAAAGTAAAAATTAAACTAATAATAAAAAAAATGTAAAAATGATAAAAATTAAAAAAATAAAGATAAAAGTATAAGAAATCATTGATAATATAATAAATAATTACTAATAATAATAATACCAATAATTAATAATAATAAAAATAATAAATAATAATAATAATTAATTAATAATAATAATATATAATAATAACAAAATAGTAAAAAATAATATAAAACAATTTAAAAACAATTTAAAAAAAATATATCAAAAACTATAACCTATATATTACTGATTTATTGCAGTCTTGGGAAGAATGTATAAAAATCGCACAAATTATTCTTATATTCTAGAAGATTGGTTAAAAAATATTTAGTTTTAAAAATACAATATAAATATACATTTGCATAATAGATTAATAAAAAAAAAAATTACACAGTGATTAATAAAACAGGATTATTAAAGTAAAATTAAATAAAAATTAAATAAACCAAAATAAAAACAAAAAAATTTAAGGAAATAAAAGCCATTTGAGTTAAGTTGCGGCTTTGAACTATGTATAAACAGGCTCTAGCCCAAACTACTTAATGTCCTCCAATTAAATTATTTTTTTTTTAATTTTTGGTTTTAATTATTTATTATTTTACTCTTAATTAGATTCTTAATAAAGCTGTGTTAATTTTTTTATTTAACTCTATTGTGCCAAATGTATATTTATATTATTTTTTTAATTTTAAAAGTACCAACCAACCAATTTTTAAATATAAACACTTGTTTTGTTATTTTATAACATGTCCAAGACTGCAAAACTAAACAGTAATATTAATATAGTATAAGTTTTGAATAATTTTATTTTTAAATTGTTTTTAAATTGTTTAATTTTACTATTTTATTATTATTATATTATTCTTCTGTTAAAAATTATATTATATTATTTCATTCTTTATATTATTATGTTGGTTGTATTATTTAATTATGAAATTAAATTATTGTATATATTAATTTAATTATTATTATTATTATTATTATTATTATTATTATTATTTATTATTATTATTTTATTTTATTATAGTATTAGTCTTTTAAATTTTTTAACTTTCAAGATTAATTTGTAATTTCAATTTTTAATTTATGTTTTACTTGATGATGTGGTTTTTTTGGATAAACTTCGAAACTCCTAATTTAAATATATCAACAGCTTTCGTTTCGCTTTTTTTATCTTATAAAGTTGAGTTCCCTTAAACAAGGTCTATTTGATCTATTATAAAGACAAATATATTGAGAGTTGGACAGAGAAGAATGAGAATATTTCATTAAGAATCTCTCGAACTTCCTCATGCAGAATTGGATTTGCGATTTCTCTTCATTTGTTCGGCCTGGTAGGGGATTCCTAAAACCTTTATAATTTCTAACTTTACCGCCCTCTCTTGAAAGAATTCAATGTTATAATTTTCGGACCATCTTGTGTGTGTACACTGTAATTTTTGAGGGAAAAGTTGCAGTAACTTAAAAAGGAAATTTAGTATAACTTCGTACGTAGCAATAGTTTATTTTAATACTAAATATTTTTAAATATTTGTGTTTTTTTTGTATCTAAACAGGTTTGTCGTTTTCGCTCCTGCACTTTGGACAGACAAAACAATAAACTAAGTAGATTGGGCCTTTGTGGTGAACTGACTGGTGGAAGTGATAACATCAAAGTAGGTACAACCGATGAGTTGAAAAGAAAAGAGGATATTTTAATCTTTTCTGGATTTTGTTTCTATTTTTTAAATTGATTTTATAAATTTATTTTCTTTATTCATTTGAAAAATTTGCTTCACCAGCTTAGCAAACTTCAACCAGTTGGTGATTTCCTCCAGAATGCCTGAGAGTTTTGGATTGTGGAATATTGTTCCAAAATTTATTTATGGGCTTCAACGAAAGAAAGATTATTTTTCCTGTTTTCTCCTTTGCGATTTTAATGCTAAAAGCTGAGAATGATACTCATAGTAAAATTTGCCGCCCTGATAAAGAAAGGAGTGGGTTATTTGGATTAAGCAACTTCATTCCAGAAACTTCCTTGAATATTGGAATACGAACTTAAAATTTCACGAGCTTTTACCAGGTTA
>JABUQX010024408.1:35000-37500 GCA_015478945.1 Trachelipus rathkii | reverse complement strand
GCACTTCCTTCGAATGATAAGGCTAAATGTTAAGTTAGTAGTAATAAATTATTGGGTTTATGCGTATTTAAATATAAAATTCTCAACCCTTTCCACATAAGGCCAAAACAATATATATTCGATGAAAAATATACTTAGAAAAAAGATAACATTACAGTATCATGCACATTCCCGCCAAGGTTGATCATAACAATAAGCAACAGCAATAGATGAAAACTCTTATCAGCTGGTGATCAAAAATGTTCTCAAAATGTCCAGACTGTTTCAATGTAGTATAAATGGAATAAACATTCTTTCTCGTGAATCTGTAACATATGTCCATCTTAAGTGTAAGATTGTAAGAAAGTGCGTAGCGAACTTAATTGATGAATATCTTTGTACAGATGGATTACAATCAGCGAAAGTGTTTTAATGCTGATAAGACCGTTATGTCTTTATCGACTACTAAAATGACCTTAGTTATAGGTGGATCGACTCAAACCAGCGATAGTATATATAATCTGGTGCCTTTAGGGTTGCAGCTGAGAATATGAGAAGTAGAAGGATTGATTCATGTGAGGAAGAAGAGGTATGTGTGTAAGTAATAAATTCTCCGGGCACAGAGTATTCTAATATACGAAGTTAGGAAGGAGAGTGTATCAAAGTGAATAGTATGGTGCTTTTCGAGGATGGAAACTTTTATGATGTAATGGATGTTGAAAAGTGCTTCTTCATGTTGGAAATGGGAAACCATCATTCCATCTTGCCTATTAAGCCCATATGAAAGAGTCATATGAGAGAAAGAAATAAGGAAGGGATAGGGGAGAATTAATAGTAAAAAAGTTAATATAGTGAACATAAATAATAAAATGGATACGCTAATAGAGAGCACTTCACTTGAAAATAAAATAATAAATCAGTTTGAATGGAACAAGATGTAACTGTACCAATCTAAACTACAATATGATTTAAGGATAACCTTTCTTTAGTTATATAATATAGTACAAGAAGTATATTTGGAAATGCTAATTAGGGAATGAAAGAAATGTCAATATAGCGATGTGTTGAATTGAAGAGTTGATATATGAAAGCGTGTATTTAAAATAGTATAATAAATGATATAGTTTTTAGGTTATAGTATAAATATGCTCAAAAGTCAATGGTATGATTTTCTCTAAGTAGAAATGATTATTATAGATTAATTATATTAATGTAAGGCTATGGGTGGAAGGATAGTCCTTGATTAAACTGAAGTCTGTAACTCAAGTTTTAGAAGGCTTTGGTCTGTCAGCCTTGTAACAATTAATAATAGGTAAAGCTTATATGATAAGTATATATAATTATATCTAAATTGATTAAGAAAGTGAAGTAAGGGAGAATTAAATGATACAGATTGCATTTATAACTTCTCAGTGACTTGCATAAAATAGTTTGAAATATTGAGATACAGTAAGGAGTGATTGAAATATAAGTATGTGAACTGAATTGTAAAAACTGTCATGTTGTAAATCTGTGTTATCATTTAGCATATAAAAGCTATAAGTTAATTAGTAGTGAGGAGGTAATAGGTAGTGAGTGATAATAAGTTGAGAAGAATTGATAAACAGCATGTATCAATGGAAATATACTAGGGATAGATATTCAGGAAGAGAGCGAGTGTGTAGTGGTATTTGATCTGATTATATAAGCTTGACTAATCAAAGCCGTTTTATGAAGTATGTATTAGTTTATCCGAAGAAATTGGATGAGATAGGCTAAAATCGAATAAGTAAGCATTTACTGTTCCATTAATCGGAATCAAATGTAATCATTGACTGATAGTTTATAACTCTTGAATTGTTTATAATTATTAAAATTAGAATTGTACCATAAGTTTCGAGGTTTAAGTATTAATTTAGTGGAGTTGAGGCAGGGTTGTGAGTATCAACCCAATTATTTTGTGTATTAGTTTCACCTGGTTATCTAAATTCTGTATTATGAATGGTTATTAGTAAAAGAATAGAAGAAAAAGTACTTGATTAGGTGAAGTAAACCAATAGATTGTCAACTTCCAATAACAGCTATTGAGTGTCAAGATGTTAGCAACCCACCTATTATATGCGGATGCATTTTTGTGTTTTTTGATGTGTTTACTAAGTGAAAATCTGCAAATGAGTTTGATAAGTGATAGATTATGATTAAGAATTGTTCAAAGCGCGTGTTAAATAGTGAGTGGTTGAAAGTAAACGTAGATTATATGAGGTAGGGTTTATGAATAATGTGAGTGATGACATGTCCTCTCAGTGTAAAGTTATTGTTAAATTAATAATAATTTTAACGTGAATGTTGGATGGACATGTAACAGATGATGCAGATGGTAGTAGGAAAGTTTTCACCCTCCGTGTGAATATTGGTGCGTAAGGTGCGCTGGGACAATTTAAAGTCTGCTTCTCGTTGCGAATGTAGAGACTAAGTCTAAGTGCGGCTTAGGATGGTAGTCTGGCATTTGAAGGTGATTTATTGTTTAGTTACCTGTTGTAAT
>JABUQX010024408.1:12500-32500 GCA_015478945.1 Trachelipus rathkii | reverse complement strand
CAAGGAATTTAACATTTTTTCTTAAAAATCTGAAAATTTAGCTAAATACAGAATAATTCATTTATTAGCTTTAGAGATATCTAGCTTTCATTTCGTATATTATAAAATTATAAGAAATAGTTATACATAGACTACATTTGTAGTGGAGGAAAAATTATAGGATTTTCCTTAATTTTTACTGATTGATTCTTTTAACAAATTTTGTAAATGTTAATATTTATAATGCATTTCATACTGAAATTTAGGCATCTTTGTAGGGCCTATTATATTAATATATATATATTATTATATATTATATATATAATATATTTGTTCATATATATAATAATATATAATATAATATTAATATATATATATATATAGTATATATATATATTTATATATATATATAATATATAATATATATTATATATTAGTATATATTAGGATGTACCATACCAGAAAAGAGGGCGAGTACCGCATTTACTCTAATTTTTTTTAGGTTGCCGATTACCGAATACCCGATCACTAAGGAAATCCTCTATATAATACACAGTATATAATACATACCACATTTCTGTACTGCTAGGCAACTCAGTAATTCATCCCTGTTTTACAACCAAATACTAGTCATTTAGTTCATATTTTGTTTGTGGCCCAAGTATATTTATTTATATAAATTAAAATAGCATCTTTAAGGAATAATAAATGCAAATATTATAAATTAATAACTTTTTAAATATGCGTTATTTATATATCAAAAAATATCCATTTCCATTTTCCAGAAGTATTAACAAATTAAAAAGAAAATATTTAGGAAATAAATCACATAACTGAGAAGTTCATACTCAACTATTATTTGAGGAGTAGGATTCATGAAAAAAAGAGACCCTCAATTAATCAGCTGTAAAAGAACAAAATAAAAAAACGCTATTACTCGAATAACATGACATAATAACAATATACTCCTTTAAGATAAAGATAATATCATTCAATACTCAAATTCAAAAAATTCTCAAATTGTGATGCCAAAACATTAAGCTTCACTGTATTCTGCGAAGTCCTGTTCCTTTTTGGGGTGTTTATACATTCCCACCTACCGACTAAAAAGTGATGCTCGCTCTCGCTCTCGTATTGATGAGGTGAAAAGAATGGCTTGATATATAGTATTTGCTTTGCATTAGCACTGATTTAATAATGAACCTTGGCCCATGTTCATATTGACGACCACATGATATAGGTATCATCATCAATTAATATGACTAGGCGATCTCAGATAATGGTCATAGTGGTTGTCTTTCCGTAGAGCCTCATCTATATTGCATTGCACAGAGCTTTGCACAAGAAGTAGTTGAAAGTTATCTCTATAATATGTTTTGGCTCTTCAACTGTCTCTTCAGTATTTTTCGATGCGGTTCCTTGGTGTGATTCCTTTGAAGAGATGAATGAGATGTCAATGCAATTTCGGGCATGAGTTTATCAAAGTCTAAACATATCCAAATCCTCTTCAATCTTCAGTATGTTTATTTGCTGAAAAGCCACCCATCGTCACTATCAGTGCTGTTGACACGGGTTGCTGATAAAGGTGGGTTCTTCCCACTCTGTGAATCTTTTTTCTGTTTCATATTTAGCTCAAGACTCTCATCTCTGAGTTATGTGCTTTGTTATAACTAATTTAACCATGCATTCTAGAAGTGCGCCGTTCTCTATGCGTCGGATAAGAATGCCCATTCTTGTGGTTTCTAGATTAGCTTACATGAATGCGTTTCGATTCATTAGAACCCCTTTTATTTATTTCTTTGGTATTAGTTTGTCACCGCCGTTTCACGGGCCCAACCCTATTCAAGGAGGGTTGTTTTAAACGCCTCAAAAATTCATCTAACGCAAATACCAGATGAGCCACAAGACGCAGGATTTAAACAGTTTAACGGTAGATTTAAATTGAGTACGGAAAACAGAAGATTGGAAGAGAACGCACATCAACAGAGCGTGCTAGAAAGAAGGGAAGCACCGCAAACGAACTAGTCTGAGTTACTAATATCCAAACACCAAAAACTCATGTGCCAACAAGCACCCGCTTGTCTACGAGCGCCGCGTTAAAGGTGGTGTTACACGAGTGGGAAAGTTCCCTCGAGCACTTGCCGCTATGTTATTATAGAAAAAGAGGTTAAAGCTATAGGATTGCGCCGCAAAGGAGAGGGTCAAGTGAACTAAGAAAGTACAGGGCAGTTTAATAAGCCTTTTGACCTTTGAAACTCGACCCTATCCAAAAAAAGGGTGGGTAAACCAGAACCCCCCCCCCTAGATAAGCAGATACTCCATAAAAGGACGGATGAGACATTTGTATTGCTGAAGTAACTGAGAAGATGAAAAAAAGTCCCCCAGTCTAAACAGAACTCCCAATTTCTGTGAGGCCGCCCTAGCACCATTGTGATGTGAGTTTCCAAGACATTTTTTTGTTGTTTATGGCCAAGGATGTTTATATTTCAACAGGAGAGACGAGAGAACCATCAAAAGAGATAAGAAAGTTAGGTGTCTTAGAGAGGAGATTTGCAGAAGTTGAGTTTATTAAGAATTATATTTCAACTAAGGTTGAGACAGACCCCACCCGGAAATTTCTATCATAAACAAGCGAGGAATAGAATCGGAAAATAAAGACTAGAGAAATTCTAGAAGTAAAAGAGGAGCAGAATTGAAATGAGGTTGAAGAATGAAGCGTCGAGTCATCGCAATGAGTGGATAGAGTTAGATCTGCAGGTGAGAAGATCATATATGAAAAGCAGGAATAAAGTAGGGAGATTAAACAAACCCTGAGGAACACACTATTGACAGAAAAAAGAAGAAGTCACACCCATCAACACACAACCGAATATTGACGCGATTGAAAGAAGCTAGACATAAGCAAGCAAAAGAAGAAGAAAACCCAAAGGAGGGGAGCTTGAGAGCAGCGACGCGTGCCATAAAACACGTTAAATGCTTTGGGTATGTCGAGCGCCACCCACGCAAGCTCCACTAGTTCCTAAGGCGAAAACCGATAAAATCTGTTTTTAATAGGTAAAGTATATCGCTAGTAGACCTCAAGTGACCCGAAAAGCCTTACTGGCGCATCAGAAAGCAAGAATGAGATTTTCCAGATGTCTTAAGAAGTGAGAGTTAAAGAAGGGTTTTCAAAGATCTTAGATAAAATACAAGTTTAACTCTATAGGGCGATATTAGAAGGATCAGAGAGGCTTCCTTTTTCAGAATATGTTGGACATATGCGACGCTTCAACACTGAGAAAAGTTGCTAGTTTGAGGACAAGACCCAATATAGTTTAAACGAGCGGCTCAGGCACGAAGCAACCACTCCCTTCAAAACTCTGGCGAGGAATGCCATCCGGGCACCCACCTTGCCTAACGTGTCAGGGGGTAGATTTCAGGCGAGCCCATGCAACCCGCATCAAAAATGTATATCACAGGTAAAAGGCAATAGGACATCTGAAGGAACCGAGAGGCAAGAGAATGCCAGAGTCGTCCACGGTGAGTTAGGAAAATAGAGGCCAAAAGATTGCCTTTTCAGTTTGATTCATAGCAACAGAAACATCCATAACGAATAAGAGGAAGGAAATATATTATTTACAGAAGTTGTAGAGATGTTTTTGGCAAGATTCCAGAAAGAATTTGTGTCAGTAAGAGAACCAAGGAGGTCAGCGCACTTTCTTTTATTGAAAGTTCGCTTTGCGCGTCGAAGAGTATCCCTGCAATTTCTAGCTGAATGAAATTAGCAAGAGTGATAGCAGAACAAGTTTCTTTTTCCACCCCCGATACGCAACGTCTCTAGCCTGAAGGCAGAAACAAGCACGATCGAAGCATGGATTTTGAGGAGAAAATGATTTGGTTGAAGAATGAATGAACCTGTTCATCCGATCAACGCATTACAGTTCCCACTTTATCGCAGAAGCTGAAGCGTCTTCAATGTTCAAAGCAGTCACTCCCAATTATAGTTACGTAGAAGCACGCAATGCCCCCAAATCACCCCGATCAAAGTGCCAGAAAAAACCGCACTAGGGCAGGATGGAGCTGTTGTGGAGAAAATATTATATTTAAGAGAATATAAGCTTGTTTTTTGGTTCAGATACCGGATAGCGACGCGAAGTGGATTTATAGAGAAGAAGGTCTAGTGTAAACATAGGTCAAGTGTGTTCAAGAATTGGCGGGATGATCCGAACTGTGTGTAGCGTTCTTTAATAGTTTGCTCCAGATTGACGTTGAGAATACTGATATTTGATTCGCTTCCTTTCCACCTAAAATCAGCATAAATGAAGGAACATACATCCATTCAGTTGTTGATGTACCTTGAAATCCCCTTAAATAGAGGAACCACTATTTGGAGGAGAGATATTCACAGTTCGGGAATCAAGTTGAGTAAATGTAAATCAATAAAAGGTGCATGAAAATCTTTCTGTTAGGAGAACAGTAGGAGAAGCACAAGTTTATTGCAGTAGAAGGAAGAAAGATTTCTATAGGCCACAATACATCGGAAGTAGGAGATGTCGGAGTATTCCGATAGGGAGCCGGATGTTATAGGAGTGTCTATTAAGAGTATCGTACCATAGAGCATCTACATTACTCACCCTAGTTCAAACGGGGATATACTCCATTAATAGGGTATAGTTGGATATATTAAACGATTAGATGATAGAATTCTTAGCCACCTGGTCTCAGACACAGAGCAAAATGTAGGGTAGAGTTCAGCAGAGGTGGATATTCCACAGAGTGCAGAGTTAAATGCAAGCCACTGATTTTGGTAAAGTCAATAAAAATCTACTATCAAACATGCACACAACAATCATTTAAAAACACACACACAAGCACATACACAAAAGAAACAAAAAAGCAAAAAAACAATACGAGAAGTGAGGAAAAAATTATTTGTACGCTAAAACCTAATTTAAAAAGTTTAAAATTTTAAAATGCAAAAACCCTATTTACAGCAAATATCTTATTAAAATGTGATTAATAAATGAAGCAAATATAAGAAAATTCACGAATTGTAATGATTCTGGCGAAATTGCTTTGCAAAAATCAAAGAAAAAAACTACTGATGGATGAACTAAAAAAAGTGGAAGCTAAATCTGTATAAATTAAAATAATAGTTACCAGAATAGGTAAATGTTACGCTAAAACCAGAGTTGTTAAAGAAACGCTAAAAATCTAAGTTAAAAGAATAGAGAGAAAAAAACAAAAAAAAAAAAACAGGTTAACCTGAGTACAACGAGTGAGAATATAAATATATAATAACATCTCTATTATTATTTTTATTATTGAATCTAAAAATGGTTCTATCGATAATTTGTTTCGGACCCCAAATAATGTAAGAAGTACTTCGGCGGCATATTAACCGATACGCATACCCCAAAAATGCGCCGATTACTACGATACCGGATACTATCGGTACATCCCTAATTGTAATTTTTGGCAGTTATATAGTATATATATGGTATTGAGTCATAGAGTTAGAAATATTAGAAAATTAGGTATATTTATGTAGTATATATAAATATATTATATACTAAGGTATACTATATAATAAGATATATACTCACTGCTTTTTGCATTTCTTATATTTATTAAATAATTAAGCTTTAGTGTGTAACTATTATATATTATACTTGAATAGACGCGGTAGATATAACAGTCCAACAACTGGGCGGACTTCCAACATAAGTAGGAATAAAACGTTTAGTCGAAAAAATTTCGGAAATTGCAATTTTCCAATTCAATTCAGGGTGTAAAACACTGGTTGAGAAATAACAATGATGCCCAAAATAAGAGTGAGTGAAACTGATGATTGAATTAATATTAAGTAGTACAAAGCTTCTAAATAAAAGCATTTTTTTTTTTAGGTGATTAATTAATTGTTTAAATAGTTTAATATTGTGTTAAGGTACTTAGTACATTTAGTAAGGCAATCAAAATCAGGTGTTCATATATTTACAGGAATTGATTATACATATACCGGTATATATATATATATTGAAATGATGTTACGTTTCTCTTAACTCTTCCCCCCAGGTTGTAAAATAAATATCTGATTGACTGAACAATCAGAGTGTAGGAATACACAAATACAGAAAGAGGACCAAGAAGATTCTAATCCACTTGATTTCTCCCGGATTACCGGGTAAGTGTTTGAAACTTAATTTCATTAATAAATCTCATTTTTATTAATAATTTTAATTAATGAGGCTTAAAAGTTTTCTATTAAGAGATAATATGTTGGTCTATATGTTGATCAAAAAAATAGTATATTAACTTTTCTAATCATTCTTAATTATTAAGACTAACGACATAACAACACTTGAGTTATACTGGTTTCTTTTTTTAAAAGGAACCATCCACGGGACGAAGAAAAGTAAAGAAAAGAAAAATATCGACTCAAACATCCCAAAAACAAATATCTTCAGAGTTGTACTGTATATGAGAGAGTCCCAATTTAATTGTGTTTGTGTCCCACCACATAACAACTCAATTAATTTACTAATGGCACAGCCATCTAAGGTGAGCCTCTTTCTGTAACCATTTATTAAGAACTCTTACTTTAACCCTTATTGGGTTTGTTCTATATTGACCGCTTGGCCAATAGCAAGATTTACTTTCCTTGATTTGTATATAATTTTTTTTTGAGTCATAATTGACTAAGAGCAACGAGGTTGAGTTTCCCACTGTAAAAATTTATTTAATTATTCTTTGGAAGGCATTTCTGAATTATTTTCTTATTTTTCCATTTTTATTTATTATTATTTATTATTTATTATTATTATTATTATTATTATTATTATTATTATTATTATTATTATTATTATTATTATTATTATTATTATTATTGATGATATTGATCCGGATTAGTTTAAGGTAAATTTAGAGGCAAAAGGTTTGAGTGAAGTGTTAATTATTATCAGATGGTAAAGAGGCAGTAAAAAGGAGAGAAAAATCAAGAAGTAAAGTCAGAGTTACCATTTTTTTTCTGTGCAAAATGCCAGTATGAACACGAGGAAACGGATTCATAAAGATAATTGAATTTTCTACGGAAAATGTGCTGTTATTGGTACTTTAAATAGATTTTGTATTATTAAGTGATGGATTGCATGAAAGTTGCAGGAGTTTCTTTAGTTTGAGGACGATGTGAATTTTTGAAAGCAGTGTGTGTCCCTGCTGCGAATCGAAAGAGAATATAATCAGAGTTAAACTAAGGTTTTGGTAGTTTGAGTTGAAATGAAAGAATATGGAAAGCAATAATTTATACCTCTTTTACCCTCTTATATGAGCTCTGTGCTGCCAGAGGGACCTCTCTCGCCAATGCAATAATTATTTCAAGGGAAATCAAATTTGTTTGGCAGCCAGTTCGACCAGTTCGAGAACCAATATGCCAAAGATTAGATGAAATTAAACCGTTTACGGAGATAAGAAAATGATAAGAGAAATCCAGAGGTGGAATTATTTTAACAGTATAAGGAGATTTATTAAAAATTACTAAAAGTTCAAGAATAGTGAGTTCATCCCCAAAACGATCATAGATATGGATATGTAGTTGTGCCATTTGTCCAAGAAAGTTTTTAGTGGTGGTGAAGATTGAAAACACCAAAAATGATAATTTAGAGAAAAGAGATTTTAAAGATTTTAGAGATTTTAGAGATTTTAGAGAAAGAAGAGAGAATCTAATATAGTTTGGTATTTAATTAGTCGAAGAATTTATGGTAGGTGGAATGGTTACATAAAGGATTAAGTTAAAGATATGAAACTAAGGTTTTATCATAGTAGATTATTAACTGGAAAATAAGTTTAACGATCCTAGATTGGCAACAAAGAAGATGTTTTTATTATAATTTATTATAATTGATTATACTATAATAAAGGAAAAGGTAAGATTCAACTTATGAAAGACGAGAAGGACTAAATTGATCGTTGCCAGACACTTTTCGCAAACATTCACATTTTTGAGCAATTTCAAGAATGGAGAACAGGAAATTGCAAAAACAGGTATATTTTCCTCCAAGCTTCTTATATAGAACCTGATTCCTGATTAAAAAAAAGAAAGAAAGAAAAAATGAAAGAAAAAAGATAGAAAAAAAGAGGAAAAATTAGATTGAGAAATTAAACAGTAAAATTAGAACAATAATGTTGCAGAAATTAAAAAAGAATCCGTCAGATTCTTTGCAACATCAGCCGACCTCGTGGCTCTACCAACCAAATTAAAGTAATGATATAATAATAATAATAATATAATAATAATAATAATATTATACTGATAATAAATATTTAATATAATAATGATCATAAATATTTTTATGTATGATAATACGGAATGATAATGATCATGAAAAATTGATAATGATAATGATAACGAACAATGAAATTATAAATGATAATGATAATATATATAATGGGGAATCATATAATAAATCTAAGATTAAATAATAATAGTAAAACCATATCAAACTTATATGAATACTTTGGTAGATAATAATAAAATTATAATAATATAATAAATGAAGGTAATTAACTGTTCATACTAATCTGGTATGAATAGGTCGGTGGTGAATTTGGAAGACATCTAACACCAATATAATTATTGCGAGTTTCGAACCAATCGCTTTAAATGGCGATAAGCCCTTCGTCAAAAATATTTCTGGAAGTCAAAACGCCTTTTGAAGAGACGCTAGGCAGCAGCGAGGGACGATGAAGAAGAGAGCAGAAAAGTAGGTTTTTGCGGAAAGCTATGCACTAAGTGGAACGCGGAGAGAAGAGAGATGATATTGAGAGAGAGAGAGAGGAGAGAGAGAGAGAGGGAGAGAGACGAAGTAGAGTGATTCTTAAGATAAACGATTGAGTGAACGAGAAAAGAGAGAGAGAGAGGAAGAGAGAGGGCAGATGATGAGAATTTTCTTACTTTTATTCATTATGAAATACTTTCACCCCTTATGCATTAACCTTATTAATATATACAACAATTATATCATATATATATACATATATTATATATATAATAGTGAATATTGAATAGAATTTATTATACTACAAACTTAATATATATATATTATATATACATACGTTCGGACAGGCAATAATCTAATAAGTATTCATTTTACTGGTTTAAGGATATGAAAACTAACGATAAATTTCGAAGGTTGTTTTGACCAATATGTTTAATAATATAAATTGGACTAATTCTATCATGATAACTTTTGATAAAACTTTAGTACAATGGTTATATATAGTGAACCAAGTGTATATTGAGGTCAAACCAATTTGGTGGACAAAAGTATGTTTGTGAAATATCAGAAGTTTTATAAATATAATTTATTTGTGATCATGTAATATAATTTAAATGTTATTAAAGTGATATGTTTATTAATTTAGATATAAAATTTAGTGTGAAATTATCAGTAATGATAAATCAGTGTTATGAATTTTGATAATTAATTTAATAAGTAATTAAGTTATTTTTATATAATAATATTAATGTGCTAATATAGTGTGTGTGTATCGTAAATATATATTGGGACTATAATGTAACTGATATATTAGCTACCACAAAAATGTTATATAAATAAGAAATGGTTAGGGTAAATAATGTTATCAATAGTATACTACTATTATAGGGAACGAGGGTTAAACTATATAACTACCATTGTTATTGTGAATACATATACGTATATATATTATAAAATATATGTATTGGAATATAATGTTATTATTATAATTTTATAAGAAAAAAGAGGATTTAAACATATCTAATCCTAAATAATTATATACATATATATACTTATATATCTATTATTTAATCATTATACTAAACATTCTACTACTATTCCTAATCTATGCCTAAATCCCTATACTATATTACAACATATAATATTAATATATATATATATAATAATAATAATATAATTAGTTTAAATATATATATATAGGTATATATTTAATTAATATATTTAATTATTATATATAATAATTATCTACAATAGATAACTATCTAAACTATCATTATCTAACCATTTATACATAAATTTCTCCTATGTACTCTCATCCTAATGAACTCATATAACCGAATCCTAGTCCTCATTTCTATAGTTGAAATTAGAGGAAACCCATTAAGTAATAAGCCAAGAGTTTTGAAAAGTCAACATATGATATCTAATGAGCTTATACTTAATCACTACCAGAGAAGTCTTCCATACAGAAAGAAAATTTCATCATGAAACGTAGCCAAACTCTCAACGTTTCCCGTCCTAACCAAAGTTTTCGATCCAGACATTGAAGATGAACTTTGAACAAAATTTTTGAAGAAGTATTAAGTACCATACCTAAAAATATAAACATGGGGTTTAGAAAAACCTATACGTACCCTAATTAATTTCTAACTGAAGTCCGCAACGAAGTCGATATCAATATGTTTTCCAAACTAAAAAATTCCTATTACTATATCTTACTTAGGATGGAGTATGTGTAAACTCTATCGTAATCTACCCTAGAATAACATAATGGACTTTGTTTCTTATCAATAATTTTTTTCAGTTACCAACATTCATCCATTTTCTATGATTCTAACGTTTTGCGTTTATATGAGAGTAGGAATTTGACAAAGTTTCTTTTTAAAAACTCGTCAATATTACACAATTCGATAATAACCACATATATCGTTTCGAAATTTTTAAAGTATTAATAAAATCCTAAAAGGTAACTGAATAATTGCACTAATTTTACCATGAAGTAACCTATTAACGTAAAAAATTATGGGATTAACATAATCTTCAATAACCTTATACTTAACATTATACAAGCTTCAGAAACGGTTTTACTTTACGCTACGAGTCCCAAAAATGCTTTAACTGGGCAGTAAGTTCTCAAAAAAATGCTATTTAAAAATCACCCATAACTTCTTCCATTAACAAATTTCCAAAGTACTGCTAGCTGTAAAGTTACACTCAAACTTATTGATATACATATAATGAGTTGATATCATATCTAAAATCCTAGGCTACTGTGCTACTAATTTTTTTTGATCCTATTATATACCTAGAAGCTAGTGCACAGTGCAGGATACAATACTTCCGATTCTTGCTTGCTGCAGATTACTTAACTTTTTTCGATCCTATACTGTATTTACTACAACACTCTAACTTCGGTGAATAAGGCATGACTTGTTTTCTAAACTATGGGATTTTTTTAAAAGCTCGCTTGCTAGTAAAATGCAGTGAAAGAAAACAATATGAATTTGAAAATACTATTCACTAAACCAGTGTCAAATAGGGCACTCCTTACGAACTTGATGCAAAAACCGGCATCCGCGATTGTAAACGAACGATGATAAAGATGTACTTCAATTTAACATGCCCAATCGGTTAAGACGTAAACTCTGTCCATGGAGATAAGTCCAATTTCTACTAAATCTCTCCTACTCTACCCCTCCCTACTACTTACTTACTATACTGAACTGCTACATTCATTCTAGTCTTCCTTCAAAAGTTTCAACTATAATATTGATTCAGATATTTGCACTGCTATCATTACCGGCTTTTACTATGATAGTCAAATGCCTATTAATAATGCCACAAAGAAATGCTAATAGGGACCTGTATATTTGTTAAAAGCGGAATATAAATTAACAAAAAATACATATTAGAAAGACGAGAATGATTTTAAGATTCAGGTAGCAAAAGTAGCCTCTGTCCAGTATATCTTTCATTTTTGAATAGGAGAGAGACTTTAACCATACCTAAGATTAAAGACAAGAGAATTACATAGCGTTTATACGTCGGGGTTAATATTTTACAAATTGGGTACATATTTTTGACTTAACTTTACACGGGGAAAACATACCAGTTAACCTTTTATAGTCATATTGACATCTTTGTGGTTTTAGTAGACTTTTTCTATAGTAGAAGACGTTACAATTCCTAGATAATCCACAGATAAATTTACAAACAAAAACAAAATACAACTCTGAGTGAAAACAACCAATATCTTACTATCATACTAACTTACACAATTAACTAATTGTTGGACCTAAACAGACTATGCCCGCATATCATGGCTAAACATACGGATGTAAAGACCCATACAGAGAACCTACCATCTGCAGAGAATACTCCTGAAGTAATATAATTTCTACCATTAAATCTTTAAATTGATATCTTTTGACGTTTCTATAATAATATGACTACTTTTAGAAGACACAGAATTTAAGCCTTATATTCTATATACCTTTCACTTTCTGTATTAATGTTATCTATTACCTTATGATTAGCTATCACATATTATTTAGCTTACTGACAATTTTTAATTCTGTCCAAATATATAGAGATAACTATTTATTATTATATTATAATACGCACTTTCTCTTTTTGCTGGTAGTGTATACTGGAGTTGGTACTTACCGCGGGCTCAAAGTGTATCTTATTTATGACATACATATATATGATAGAGTCGTATATCTTTCTAATTTACATTCTATCCAAATCGTTGCTAATAAAGGGTTAATTCTATTAATATATTATTGTGCGAATATCCTACTCCAAACATTCATGTAAATATGAGTGAATCTTACTTCTACAAAAGGGTATTATAAATCCAACACGCTTAGAAACTTTAAAAACTATTAGTAATACTGATATTATAATATCCTAGGCTAGATAACATCTTTATAATCAATAATAAATAATAATGATAAGATTTATAAGTTATTGTTAATACACCAATTAACAAGATCTAGAATATTAGAAAAGTTAATTATATGTAATATATATATATATAGATATAGAGTAATTGCAAATAGCTTATAAAAGATGATTAGAAGTCTACCTTTATGTTCCGTTAACTAAATTTTCAAATAAAAATATTTATTAAGAAAACACTACCCAGGTTGTAAATACCAAATGATACAGTAACTATATAACCTTACCCAATAAATAATTGACAGATAGCGATTGGGTAAGTGATACAATAAAAGGGTAACGTTACCATAATTAGTAGTCTCGCACTTCTAAGCCCTATACCTGTCACGTATACATTTATCACCAAGGAAATCCTCAAACTCCAAGAATTTGTGGTACAAATTTATAATGGCCACATTAGCACTAGTCAGATGATTATAGACAACACGCTTCCCAGCTCCTTGTCTGCTGATTTTTACGCTTGGAAAAATCAAAATTTTAGCAATTTGTCTTCTCGACGTTTTGGTCTTGTCATGCCAATCCTCAAGTGCATTAGAAAGGAAATGGAAATAGGTTATTGTCTCACCCTCCTAGAGATGACTCATGCGGAGTCCTTCCGTTGAGATCGATGTCCAATACTCATGTCGCTTGTGACATTAAAATGAAATTAAAATGACAGATGAAAAATGTTTTCAATCTTTAGTTTTATGATTAAGATGTACGGAAGTGTTATGCTATGTACTTTCTCTACGAAAGAAGTCATCCATTTTTTACATGGTAAGTTTTATCAAAATTTATACAATAGATAGATAGGTAGATAGATAAATAAGAGGGTATACTATAATATATAAACTCCATGACTATTATATTAATAAAATTCTTTTAACTTACTAATTATATATATATAATATATAGTATTATGTTATTAGTACAAACTAAGGAATATTTGCTTGGTAGTTAAATATTCGGTTTCCTGAACTACTTTAATCCCTTGATAGACAAATACTCCGTCCTTGCTAAACATATAAAAAAATGCCTCACAAATAGAAATGCAACATTTTCTCTGGGCGACGGAGAACCAAAGCGCTTTCTTATCAAAAGAAAGTTGTTACTGAATTTACCCGTAGTAATATATATATTATATATCAAACCTCATAACTTAAGTATTTCATGATTACTCCAGAAATTTTATATCAAAACATTTATATACCGATGCTTCTAAGCTAGGGCTCGGTGCTAATAGTCTATGATACATAATAGATAGTAATGGCAAAGGAAATAGCCATTATTATTTCATCTCTCACAGAGTACATAAAACAATAATCCGGAATGAGTTAAATAATCAAAAATATATGAACATAACGCATTGGGCCATAGTAAGTCATTATGCTTTGTCAAAAGTTTAAAATCGGTGTAATTAGTAATATAAATTTAGATAACGCTTAAAAATTCGAAGAGGTTTCTAATGTTTGAAATGTTAAGCCATATTTTTTATATACATTATCATATTTCAAATTAGTTATTGGAAAACACGTTCGTTTTTAATATAGCCTTGGCCAGCATATGATTTCAATTAATTATTTTTTAATAAACTCGAAAAATAATTTAATCCCAATATATATAGTAGCAAATAAGTAATAATAAATCCTTTATAATTAAAGCACAGCATCCAACATGCTACGGAGTTTGTCGAGACCTTTGCTAAATAACCGCCATAGGTGTTGGATAATGGAGTCATTTGATTGACAATAAGTTTGTGCATCTTTGCAGAATTTGCCAATTGCACAAATATTTCGTACATAGGTTAGAATAAATGATTTATTGTGAATATAGGCAAACCATACAAAATTTCCACGTACACACTTTGTGAATTTGTCATAATGTTGGCAGTGAATTAGTATACTTTGTTCATATGCGGCCTCATTTTTTTGTGGGTAATATTTCGTTATAATGGAGGAATGATTTGATTTAAAAGAAAGATATGTGTAAGGTGAATAGATATATAGTAAAGGATGAATTAATAGTATCATGTGCGTGAATCATAGTTGTAGTAATTTATAGAAAAGTAGTATAAAATTGTGTGTTCCATAGAGATAAGGGAAATTCATACAGACAATAGTGTTAAAGGATAGACCAATATTTGTGGTATTTGAAACATCTCGGGTGCGGGATGTATGGCTAGTGCTTACATATAATTATTCTGTATTATTAATTAATTATTTATAATTGCATAAAATTGTTAGTGTAGATTTGTGAGCGCGGATATATAGTAAGAGTAGCATTTAATCGCAGAGGCTATAGAGGGCTACAAGTGTTAAGTCACATACGTTGGATGTGATTGTTATGTTATAATATGGAAGGTCTTGGATACATGTACATAGGTTCATATTGGACTAGTGAGAGTGGATACTGAAGATAATAGTAATTGTGTGTTGGATCGATGTGAGTGACGTATACGTATATTGACTTAAAAAAAAACAAAACCGAAATGCAAAAGAAAGATTAAGATAAGGGAGGAATGTTTGAAACCAGTCTATAGGGTGGTATAAAAAGAAGAACAGATTAGTCAGTAATATAAGATATATTAACATAGGCCAACACCAGAGAAACCGATGTCTAATTGATTATATCAATCGTAAAATCTGATATATGTATGGTCAATGAGTTCAAACTGATAACCTCTTTGTCACAAGATAATATGCAAGATATATATATATATCAGCATAAAAAGATAATATAAGATAATATAATAAAAGGTGTAACAATAAGGTGTTTGAACATAGTGTTGTGTGTTGTATATATAAGTTGAATGAGAGATAGTAGTGTATTGTTGGCTAAGTGGATAAGCGAGATAAAAAATATGATACTGAAATGGTAGAAAAGATAAGTATGTGTGTGTGAAGTGGTGTGTGTGCTCATATATATATATATAGTATATTTTGTATTAAAATATATATAATAATCTGTTCAAGAAACTACATCGACAATTTGTAGTAAAAAAGTTGATCATATTGTATAGGAAATAAGATAATATGTGTAAGTGAAAGGATTAAAGTATAAATAGGCAAATGGGAATAGTTGTGGAGAAATTATTGGTGGGCTTAACCTTTCCAATGTACAGGGACTACAAGAACACTGTCGCACGACTAAGATGTAAGAGAAGAAGGAGATTTAGTGATGGGAGACAGAGACTAAAGAGGAAATAGAGTATAGGTAAAGCAGTTGAAATAGATCCGCAGAAGATAATTAGCGTGACTGCTGGATGAAGAGAGAAATGATGACTTATTCGAGCGCGATATAGATATAAGATTAAGAGAACAGATATATGTGCTAATCATAGATGGCTGCTTTATGGATAGTCTCCAAGCAGAGGAAGTTAATATATCAATACAAAACGGGCAAAACTAAAGTGAGTAGAGCACTAGTGTGGATAGTTTACAATCTAGTTATGGACCGACACTACGTATCCTTAACTGGATATAATTTGACATTAAGACATTGTAATGAAGAAGAATGGTAACTTAAAAACCTCTATGAATATAGCAAAACCAATCATCTATCATAAAACTCTTTCCGAAAAGAAATACTTGTGACTATACCACATGATTTTAAATCGATTGCATTCTTGCCATTGCACCAGTTGGACGTTTCCTTATACAAGTCAAGAACATTAATGCCATATAGTTAGAAGAGAAGTAAGTGAACTGCGGAAGCAGAGAACGTAATTTCTGAATCGAGTGAAACCGTTTACATTTTTACTTCTAATAACTTCAAACGAATTATTGTAAAGACGGTGTAGTGTGTGGGCGAGAAAAAATTCAAAGTAATACTTCAATAAACGCCAACCATAGGCATACCCCTCACACTATGAACTTTTTCCACGAGTCACCTAGAACAATTTTAAGAGAATTTACACAATGCAATTGGGACAATGTAGTACTCCTTTTTGCGTGAAAGATCTTCTACTAGATACCTGTTGAACTTGTCCCGTAAAAGAACATAACTATAAAGACATTGGCACCCCAGTGCATCCTAGAGAGGAATATCTGTCGCCATTCTACCAGAAAGTATGGTGAAGATCTGAAGCACGGGAGCTGACTCTAAGGCTCAATTACGTGTGTCTATCATTGCTGTGTAACTAGGATAAGTACGGTAGATATCTTCAGAGTGTTAATATATTAGCATATAAGTGCTTGCAAAGAAAAACATCTAATAAGATCCACAGAAACAATTATACTAACGCGAACAACATAAAAAAAAAGAAAAAAAAAACGTATTATGTAAACCTCAAAATGACTGGGGTCAATATAATTCAATTACAATACTCCATAAAATTAAACTCCTCCATTCCGCATCGGTAATCATATATCCTCTTTACTTACAATAACGTCTTCCTTGGGACCTTCCAAAACTATTCCTCTATTACCATGTCTAACACACACGTAAATACATAATATGATTATGTTGATTGAACATAGCCCGAGCAAGCCGCCCACTTAATTAGAGACAAATGTCGTGATACATTTACATAGCAAACTGAAAACCAAATTGAAACATATCGAAACAAATCTTGATATAACAAATGAAAAATTAGGCAGACCTTTAGTTCACTATCTTGGAACGTATATACCAAACTTGCCCCAATGGACATCTTATAGAATCATACAGTTTGTTTCCTTTTATATATATACAATGCTGTTCATAAAGAAGAAATTTTTATTGATCCACAGGGATAAATAAAAAATATGCTAAAGTTAAATAATTTCCCAACCTTTCCACCAAAACCACGGCGGACTACATCAAAAAAGAACATCCTCAAGACCAAATTCAACAAATTTTCTCAACAATACGACATACATACATATATACGTTTACAAACACAATATTTTACACAAACCAGAGTCAACGACTACACCAACAAGTCTTTTAACACATTCCTATATTCTTAAACGAAGTTAAATTATTGACAGTTATTCCCACTATTGAAGAAATGCAACGAGAATAAATCACAGCAAACACGAAGTGTCCCCGGAAACCAACAAGAAATACAGGAAGATTGCCGGAAGCCAATCGTGACATTAACAACTGACATGCACATATAAAGATCACTAATCGATGAAGAATTTAAATCTTAACCTTCCTCCCAAAATTCAAATTTAAAAAGGACTTACATCAACACACGATCCCTTCCCAATTTTCCTAGGATGCGGAATACAACATTAAGCCCCCCCTATGCCCTCTAAAGAAACTAGTCAACCCAAACTCCTACTTTAGCAGAAATATCTCCCGCCGACCCTCCAGACCCAAGTAGTAATAGTCACTACCAGACGTTCCTTAACATTTCGAACACTGACATCCCAATCCATGCAATTAACGAAACAGACAAACTGCTTACTATTATGAGAGGACAATTGAGAATATATTTTACGTCTAAACAAACTTTTTCTGGATGGTAGAGGTCTCACCTCCGACCTCCCCACCAAACTTTAATCTTTTCTTTTCCTTTTTTAACTTCCATTTTAAATACATATTTGAAACAATTCGCTTTACTCTAAACAAAATAAATATGTTGAAGTGTCTAAAACTTTTTATTATGACAGAAGAACTATCTCAAAACATTTCTAAACAGAGGTAAATTTAAAAATTAACACAGAAATTTTTAAAGACAAAGACCATTAATTAAAAACCTCTTATGTACTAGTCAAAATTATAACTTATACCAACAACATAAAAGTTTATATTTTTCAATTTATTTTGCAACTAAATATAAAACACGCTCAGTTCAATAACTTTTCACTTTATTTTATACTTAAAATAAACAAAAATCAGTTTAATATTTTTCACTTATTATTTGCCCAACTTAAATATTTTCAACTATTTAACGTCCACATATTTTTATATATATCTAATTTTTATTTTATAATAATAATCACCAAAATCTTTTATAAAAAAGAAACTGTGTAAAGTACATTTTAAAAATGTAACGTACCTCACCATCCATGAACGTATTAAGTACATTTATTTTAAGACCCGTTTTTTGTATGTTTTCTCCGAGGTGTGGTTCTGAGAGGTAAAAACCTATATCGAATCTAAACCAAGATGAAAGTTTATATTTTAATTAGATTTCTATAAAATGATTTTAATGTAATTTTCAATTGGGATAAATTCATAAATTTTATTTTCCCACGCCTCCGTAATTTCTTCTTGTTTTTTTCTTATATTTCAAACGTTTTTCGATAGCGTGAAATAGTTACTCACAAACCAAATATTTTATGTTTATATCACCATACTTACACACATTTTTTCTTAATACCCCGGATAATAATTTAAATATCATCTCTTAATAAGAGATATACAACTTGCAATTTTTTTTACATTCCACCTGTTTCAATTTCGCAAAAAGCCATTTTTGAACTACTTTGAATTAAATTAAAATACTAAAATAACTGCAGAAATGCTTAAGCATTTTGTAGGAAAGAATCAATAAGAAATTAATTCAATAATATTAATATAAAAAATGTTATTTGGAAAAAGTTTTAAAAATTATTAGAAAAAAAAATTGGAAGGACCAACTTGAAAAGTTCCAATTTTTTGAACGTGTTTAGGGAGATTTTGGATTTGCCTTTAAGTTGCATTCATGATTATTCGATCTCATTCTTTAAAGAATCAATAGTTATTTCGCCTTCCAGCTTAACAGTAAGAAAATATTATAAGCGCCAATTTTTTCAAGTAATGAAACATACTGAAATAAAAATTCATAATAAAATTATAGAAATATTATATTTTTATATATATGTTTATATATATAGACATGGCTTTGTTCAGTCTCACTTGATCTCTTTCACAACAATTTTAAAATGCGTGAGTTGAACGTTCTGAGTGATTGCGAGGACAGGTTTTTATCGTGAGAAGCAATTATATGAAAAAAAAAGAAAAAAAAGTGAGTGTTAAAAATCTAAAAAAATATACGAAAATAAGGAGATTACTTTTCCGGTACGCCAGGTTTTTTCATCCGATTTTAATTTTGGCATGGTGTGTAGGGATTATAATTATCCTTCTTATGTGATTGTCGGTTTAATGCCGTTGTGCTTACAGGAGGTTGAATTAATTGTAATCTAACACAAAAAAAAGAAGGAGAATATAGAATATAAGTAATATTATATAATATTATATATACTAATATTATATATATTATATTTAATATATATATATAATTATATAATATAATATTTATTTTATTTTATATAATATTAATATTATATATAGCATATTATATATATATATATATATATATAGATATATATATACTATGTCCCTATAATCATA
>JABUQX010024408.1:0-7500 GCA_015478945.1 Trachelipus rathkii | reverse complement strand
CCCCTTTTAATAAAAGCAGGTAGACGTTGAGATGAATTAAGAGGCCACCCGGATCAAAAATAAATATATATAAAATATCAATATATTTTTATTTTATTATTTATACTATATATATATATTTTTATATATATATATATATTATAATATATAGTATATATATTATATTATATTTACTATATTATACTTATATTATTATTATATTATATATTATAATATATTACTATATATATATATATATATATAATATATATTAAATATATATTATACGTAATAGTAATGTAATATATTTTTAAAGTTCAAAATTTTACATTTAGTTCTAATTAAAAAAAAAAACTAGTCCGAATATCCTTAATTCGTAGAAAAAGTGAAAAGTAGCCGCAAATTCCTAAGGTCCCAGGGAACAAAACTTGTTCAATTTTTTTATATATGGGTATCAATAATTAATTTTGGGGTGGGAAAAAGTGATTTATATAAACTGCCGGTACGAGGGGGATTTCGCTCCCTCTACTTAATCCCCCCCGCCCCCCTTCGGGGGTCCCCCTCTCGCTTCGCTGGAGTTGCCGGGTAGGAAAAATTAATTAATGATAACTCATATATAAAAAATTTGAATAAGTTCTGTTCCCTGATTTCAAAAATATTTTCCTAAATATATAAATATCAGAGGCGACTCTTGCACTCGTGCTACTCGTGCTCAGCACGAGTTGACATTTTAAAAACGATCTATTTTTGCAAATTTCATAATGTTACGATAATATTCTCTTTTTTGATAAGTTGGTCAATAAATGAAATTATTCACATACAGCGAGAAAAAGATTAAGCAAATTGAAACGAAAAAGGGAAGAATATCCGCTATTTAAATAACGCTTTTTAATTACATTAAAAATAGCACTAATCCGTGCCCAAAGCATTCGGATATCATATCTGTGAATTTAAGATTTAATAAAATTATTTATAAATACTATGATTATAATATTGTTTAAATACTATACTTAATAATAATATTTATACAAAATATTATATAAAACAAATAAATAATAAAAATATTGCTAAATACTTTAGAATTATAGAATAAAAAAAGTAATGAAATATTATTAGTTAATCATGGAACAACTTTAGAAAACGTTTTAATAAAGAAAACGATTTAGAAGACAATTCCAAGTATTTAATTATAATAATAATATAATATTATATATTATATATATATATAATATATTATTATATATATATTATATATTATTATATTATATTATATTATATATTTATTTTATTATTATATAATATATATATAATATTATTATATATATATATATATATTATTATTATATATATATTAAATTATATATTATATTATATATATATTATAGTATTTTATAGTAAATATATATATATATATATATATATATATATATATATATATATATATATATATATTATACTAATATATATATATATATAATATCATTATATATATATACTATATATCTATATTATTTAATATAATAATAGTAAGAGTAATGGTAAATGTAGTAGAGAGAGAGAGAGAGAGAGAGAGAGACGGGCGAGTACAGTACTAAAGTTGGCTGGAACGTGCCAAACTGATAATATTATATATATTATAGTTATTATTATATTATATATATATATATATTATTAATATATTATATTATATATATATAATATAATATTAATATATATATATATATATATATATATATATATATATATTATATATGTATATATACTATTTATATATATAGTATATTTTAATATATATATTATTATATATTATATATATATATATATTTATATATATATATATATTATATTCTGTATATATATATTTATATATATATATATTTATATAATAGTATATATTTTATATATATATTATATATATATATATATAAAAGAATTGTATTTTTTGTATCTTTCTTTTTTTAAATGTTCCTTTCCGACAGAATTTCCATTGACAATTTTTTTGTACAAACGCCAACAGTCGAAATTTCGTTTTCTGCACAACAACCACTAGAATGGTTTATTTTTACACAAATTTGGAATTTTGGAATTCCATCAAATTTGTAATAAATTTACAACTATCTAATTCAGTTATTACATCCTATTAAGTCATGGAAGATGTTAAAAATAAAAAAGAGAAAATCACTTAAAAAATAATAAAATGTTTGGAGTCATCAAATCTGAAGCAAAAAGTTTGGCAGATGGTATGGAGTACTTTTAGCCACAGATTAGGTAAAATTTAGCCAAAATTAGCCCATATATATATATTGAATTAATATATATATATATATATAAGTTATATATTAAATATATATATTTATATAATTTATATATATATAGTAATATATATTATATATATATTATATTATTATATATATATAAATTATATATATATAAGGTGGGGATTAACGGGTTAAAGCGTTAATCCGTTATTAACTCGTTAAATTTTTTCGTTAACTTTTAACGCTTTAGGTTTATTTCGAAGAAGTAAGGACTATTACGAGTTAAATTCTCCCCTAATCCGTTAAGTTAACCTTAATTTCGAGTTTATAAATAATTTTCTTATCATATTTTAAATTGTATTAAATTCGATTTCGATATATGAGATAACTTTTTTTTATCCAAATTTCCTAAACGCCCCTCACAATGGCTCTAATGTGTTTATATTTATTTACTCGGTTATTATCCAGTTCATAGTAAATGTTTAACACAGGGTTTGGAAAAAAACCCAGAGTTTTGAGGGAATGTGCTTACTTGTTGACCCCTGTTCAGCAATAATTTCTTTTCTTAATACTCCCAATTTCCCTCAGTGTTGGAGCACGCTCATGTGCAACTATTCGTGAAAAAAGAAGACGCTGATTTTCTACATATCGCCTAAGCTTCATTGTTATCTATCTAAGATTTTCGACCTTCACCTACTCCACTTCTTAGACATACTGGATCCTCATTCCTCTTCTTTCGATCGCAGTAGAGCTTTTTTGGTGTTAACAAGTCTATGGCAGATATCTTTCTTTTAATCCGTTTTATAGTTTTCCGCTCTTTAGGAATACTAGGCAGAATTGCGTAGTGGCGCTGATATCCAAGTGTGCGGGTATGGCACCATAATGGCTTTCCAAGCCCCCTCCTTTGTCCTTCTTTTGCTTACTTATGTCTAAGATTTTTTCAAGTCGCAATCTGTTGTTGATAAGGCGACTTCTTTCTTTTTCTGTCAATAGTGGAGTTCTCAGGGTTTCGTCTCATCTCCTAATTTATGTTTACATTAAAATGTATTTACAGTTTCATATTTTACATATTTATTCAATGCGATGATCGACTATTGTCAACCTTCATTTCAATTCTGCTCCCTCTTTATCATTCTAGAATTGCTTCTGTCTGAAGTCTTTTCGATTCTATTTCGTGATAATAGACATGTGGGATGGGTCGGCTCAACCTTGTGAAATTTAATTCTTTTAAAAACCCAACATTTACAATCTCTCTAATACATTCTAACTTTTCTGTATCTTTTTGAGGTTTTTCTCGTCATCTCCTGTGAACAAATATAAAATCCTTTGGACTATAAAATAAAAAAAAATTTGGAAACTCCAATCACAACGGTTGTGGGCGCCGCCTCAAAAGAAGACTGGGAGTTCCTGTTATAGACTGCGAGAACTTTTTTTCCTCTCTCAAGTTATCGCTTACAAGCGGTTATCCGGCTCTGTATAGGAGTATGTTTATCTCATATGATGGCGGGGTCCTGGTTTACCGGTTTTTGGACAGGGTGAGTCAAAAGCCAAAAGGGTTATAAAACGTCGTTATGTCTTTCCAGTTTTCACTTAGAGACCTAATACTTTGGCGAGCGCGACGTTGGGTACTTATCTCTTTTCTAAAGGTATCGCAGCGGGCAGGTATTCCGGGAATTTACCATCGCGTACGACCGACTTAAGAGCCCTAAGTAGCAAAGGGTGTGTATTGCGCAGCGAGTTTTTTGGTGTAGATTATTAGTATCAGGCTAGTTTTGCCTGCGGTGTTTTCTTTTTTTCTTCACATGTTCTGTGGACTCCTTCCATCTTCTGTGTTTCCTGGTGAAATTTAATCTCTCTCACTTTAAAGCCGCGTCTATGTTCATCTGCGTTGATTTGGCGCTAGCGGATTGAATTTTGGCGTGAACATGCCTCCTTGAATTAGGGCTTGCCGTAGTGGTGGTGATAACTGTAAAAAAAAAAAAAAATAAAAAAAATAAATAAATAAATTAATTTGAAGACAGTTAAGTTAACGATTCGTTAATTCCCGTAACAATCTTTACGATACGCTTTAATCAATTACGCCGTTATTTTTTTTGTTAACGATTAGAATTTAACGAACGTTAACTTTTCTAACTTTTGGTGGCTCCTTCATCTATATAATATATAATATATATTATATATATATATATATTTTAATATATATTATAATATACTATATATTATATCATTAATATATATTTTATAATATATGTATATAGTATATATATATTAATGTCTATATATTATTTATATAATGTATATATATATTATATTTATATAATTTATATATATTATAATATATTTATATAATATAGTATTTTATATATTATATATATATTTATATATATAGTATATATATATATATTATATAGGGATGGAGAAAAATATATTGCTATAAATAAATGAGTTTTTAACTTTTTTCGTTTTTTGATTTTTTGCTTTTTTTTATAGACTTTTAAAAAAAAAAATTTTGTATTTTGAATATTTATATTTACATAAAATTAATAATATTTATAGAGGTTAAATAGTAGAATTATTAGTAATGAGTTAAATCGAGGTGGAGACATCGTACTCGTTATTCTTTTTACTTAATTTTAAAACGTGAACTAGGTTTTTGAGTAACAGGAGTACGGACTCGTTATACTTTTCTTCTGTCGCACCGGAATAAGTTCCGTTAGATTTTAGCGTTCGTTAATTTTGTTTCGACTTTTCCCTTGATGTTGATAGACATTTTGACTCCGGTCAAGATAAAAATCTTTTATAATTTATTATTATATATATATATATATATATTAAGTTATTATATGTTATTGAATAGAATATTTAAATATATATAATATATATATTAATATATATTTTAATATATATATATTTTATATTTAATTATATATATTTATATATAAGAATAAGGTGTGATAAGAATGGGATTATGCTTTCGGGGTATGAATGAAATGAAATGTGGTAGTGTGGGGGGAAACACATTCGAAATCTGCATAGCATTGAGCAGTAATGAAGAGGTGGATGTGATGTTTTTGCTGGTTTTGTATGGTGCACAGAAGGAATTTTATTTTAGAGATGAGGTCATTAGTATGTAGAAGGTAAACGGGTAGAGCGAGAAAGTTGAAGAATGGTAAAATCTGAGCAGGTAGTAGATGGTAAAATTACTGGTGAAGTGATCAAAAATGGAGGAGATGGTGATTGAATGGAATTGGAAGTTGTGTAACAAGCGTTTTTATTGGAGGAAAGCAGAGGGATTAGGAGATAACAGTAAATAGTACCCTTATATAAGGGGTAAGGAGGATAAGGGTAACATAGGAATTATAGAGGCATTAGTTTATTGAGTGTAGTAGGGAAAGTATATTAGTAATTTTGGTCCCTTGAGTGTACTAGATTTTTTTCAAGACTGAATTTGAAGAGGTGCTTTTAGAGTGGTAGATGATGTTTGGATCAAATTTTCTTGAAACAAAGAGATTGAGAAATGAGAGGAGAGAAGAATAAAATTGTATTTAGGTTTTTTGGGGATATGCGAAGGCGTTGATATGATTTAATAGAAGCCTTTGGAGGTGTTTGATTATATGTGCTTGGTGGGTAGCTTTGAATGGAATCAAAAGGTATGTATGTATGTGATGTATATGTATGAGATATGCTATGTATGTATGTACAACTGTTCGTTTATCGGGACATACACTATTAAATTTCCTATATTTCTGGGGACTAAAATTATTGGGACATATATTGGGGACATCGTAAAAACAAGCAAAATCAACAAACAGACACACAAATAACAGACAGACAAACTTTCAGTGATGTCCCCAGAACCTAACAATTACGTCAAATTAAGCATGCTCGTGTTTGTTTTTTGATCCGTCTGCTAGCGCCATCTTACGGTGCATGTATTGAATGAAAAACATATTCAAAATTGGCGCGAAAAGCGAGATGGACCTTTCCTTCCTTCCCCCACTCGCGGCCGACTTTT
Source organism: Trachelipus rathkii (assembly GCA_015478945.1). Taxonomy (NCBI): domain Eukaryota; kingdom Metazoa; phylum Arthropoda; class Malacostraca; order Isopoda; family Trachelipodidae; genus Trachelipus; species Trachelipus rathkii. The sequence goes on along the minus strand of JABUQX010024408.1, from coordinate 1,248 downwards.
CTTCCCCACTCTCTCTTCCTTTGCTGCTAATTGCCAGATATTTCTTTTCACTTAAATATTGTTCCTTTTATTTTAAATTATTTATTATTATTATTATTATTATTATTATTATTATTATTATTATTATTATTATTATTATTATTATTATTATTATTATTATTATTATTTTTATTATAAGTAAGGTTAATATTACATTATTGTATATATTAGTATTATTGTACATTATTTTTTATGATGTTATAATGATTATTATGACGTTTCTGAGATTCTTTTATATCTCTTAAAGCGAGACGCTAAGAGACTTTGCATAACGTTTAGAACCTACGGAATGAGATGCCAGGGTTTCATTATTTTTTATTACATTACTAAATTTAAATTTAAACCGAACAGACCGACTGACAGTTTTAGACAGACAGAAATTTAGACTAAAAACAAACAAAGAAATACGAAAGAAACGTTAAATTTTTATTTTATTTTCTCTTTGTAAAACTGGAAGCAATTTAATGACTTTAAGAGCAGTGAGATTGGTAATCGCTTATTGGTATTCACAATTTTGCAAAATTATCCTTCGAACATTCAATAAAAACTGCAACAGATAATGTTTCACCACGTAGTAGGGGTCGTTATGCTAGCTTTTCAGCTTGCCAATTTGATGAAGATCTCGGTACAGCGTTAAATTCCATGATGCACTTCTTCATCGTTTTTTTGTTTTTTCGGTAACAAACAATAAGAGCATATAGCATGAGGTGGATATTGGTTAGTTATTATTATTATTATATATATATATATAGTATATGAGCAGGTTGGTTATATTATGGAGGTTATTATATTACATATATACATAGATATTGAGTTGAGTTGGTTATTATACATATATACATATATGGAAAGATATATATATATTATTGGCTTAAGTGAAGCCACCATAAAGGAAAGAAAACTAGGATTCTGGAAGGAAAGCTTCCATTTAGAAGAAAAGTTTACTCTATATATGTAGAACACATGAAAATAAGTGCATTTAAAAACTCTTTTTTTTTTTTTTTAACTTTTACATAATTACTTCTAGAGACACGCATGCTTTGTCGTGGTATTTTTTAGATTCGTGCAACATTTTTTAATGGTTTGTGAGTTTATATTTAATTTTTTTTTAAACTAATTTGAAACTCTAAGTGAAGGGCGTACGAACGTTAAAGCCCATATTTCATAAACCCGCACTTGAAAACCAAATGGAAATAACGAAGGCACACG
>JABUQX010024407.1:15000-50837 GCA_015478945.1 Trachelipus rathkii | reverse complement strand
ATTATTTTCAACTATTATTCACTATTTTTAATTTGATGAATGTATACGTAAAATTGATCCAAACATTTACCATAATAATAAAATTAAAATTGATATTTATGAATATTTTTTTTAATATTCTTATTTTTATGATAATTTCACGGTTGATTGAGGCCCTTCGAGCCACTACCCTTATCACTATATTACATCTATCCTACCACCGTTACCCTACTGCAAGTAGCGGGGATAATATGTTTATTTATTTTATTTAAATAAAAATGTAGCTCTTATTGAAAGATTATATTAAATTATAATCGAAATAAAAGATAAAAATATAATAGAGAATATTAGAAAAAAAATTAATTCATATTAAAGTGAAAAGGATATATATAATTTTAATTAAATAATAATAATTAATAATATAATAATAAATATAATAATTTTATAAATATATTAGATATAATGAGGGTTTTATTAAAAAAACAGTTTTATATTAATAATTTATAATAAAATTAATTATGGGGGTTTTAGGAACACATATATAATAATTTAACTCACCCAAAAACTAATAAGGAGTCAACATTATAGCAATAAAGACATATCTAAATAAGTATATGAAATAAATAAAAAGAGTATAATACATTTATATCACTTTATTAATAATGAAAGTCTAGTAAGCAAGGAAAATATAACCAATTAATAAATTACTGATTACTAAGTTTATTTTGTAGTATTTGTGATTAAAAAATGAATCAACTATAATAATATTAATTATATTTTTTATATCTATATAAAGATACAAACTATTCAATTAAGGATATTAAGATTAATAGATTATATCGAATAAGCACTGACAATAAAAATTCATTTGGTTATATAACTAATAATATTATTATTATTATAATAGTTTATGGAGCAATAATAAGTAAACTAACATATATACATTATGATTTGAGGATATCATAAGGTTAATATAATTCAGATAATGGCATACCGAAAAACTGATACTCGTTCTAGATTAATAGAATATCCAGTACTGAGTGAATTAATGGAATACTTATAATTGTATATATCATATGAGGATTATTAATAATGGAAAATAATCAACAATGAGTAAGATATAGAAGAGAGAATATGTAATCAACTGTTTTGAGAAATTATTATTAATAATAATTCAATCACAATTTTTAAATATATAATAAATAAGTAAATAATATATATAAATAATGAATAATAAATTATAATATAATTAAAATAATCAAACAATAAATTAAAAATAATAATAATGGATAATCTTAGAGGTTAAATAATAGATAATTTAATAATAATAATAAGAATACTTTAATTTAAGATATAATAAATTACATAATATTAATAATAATAATAATTAATTAAATTAATTTATTAATATAATATATAATTTAAATTATAAAAAAATATAATATAAAATAATACATTAAATGAATATAATATAATAATATAAAATAATATAAGTAATAAAAAAATAAATAAATAATAACTAACTAGATGCTTTTGTTTGGTTTGAATTTTTATAATTCAGAAATACTGATATTATATCATATGTATATGGTTATATAATTACGTAGGAAATAATTTATTATTAATAAAATTTACTCTATTAAATAAATATTAGAATATGCAAAGATATAATTATTATAATAATATTTAATACTCATATATATATTATGCAAATAAAGTAATTAAAGTAAAAGTTATTGTATATACAAATATAAAAGTAAAACTACTGAAATTCGTTGAGTTATTTCTTAATACATTAGAAAGATTTCTTCACGATCCTAATAATATTAAGCGATAGAGTTCAATTCATTTACTATTCGTTTATATATGTATTATATTATTATTTTAATTAATTATTAATTCATTATTTATTAATTATAATAACTATCTATTAATTATATTAATTATTATTATTTGATTTATAGTTAATTTATTTAATTATTATTTAATTATTATTATATTTATTATGCATCAATTTTAATTATTGATTATTAATCTTATTGAGCCTCTCACATCTAAAGTAAAAAGGCTATTGATTGCAATCCATCAATTGAATTAGATTATATTATTTAGTAATGAATTTATTGATAAATTATACTACAATTAGCTTAAACTAATATTAAAATTAAAAAATCTAGATGAATTAATTTATTCCTTACTTTGGCTTTAATAACTATATTAGTATAATTTATATATATTAGATCTATAAAATATAATGATTATATTTATAATATTATCTATATATATTAGTTATATATATTTAATCATATATAAAATAAGTTTATATATATATTTATATATAACTATTATATTATAATACTTATATATAATAATATAATATATAACTATAATATTATAATTTATAATAATATATAATTATAGTAATTATCATATGAATATATTAAATATTATGATACTTTAATGAATAAATGTAAAATATAAATATAGTAATTATATATATTAGTATATATTAATATTATTAATAATATATTATATATATATATATACCTATTATGATAAATTTTTCTAATTCAAACAAAATAAATGTGATTGTTAGATTATATATATATATATATATGAATCGATAATAAATATATTAAGATATATATACTATATTATATAATATATATATAATATAATAGTATATTATTATATAATAAATATTTATAATATTAGTATATATATATAATAATATAATATATTATATATAATTTATATATATATATACTTTATATTATAATTTAATAAATAAATTAGGTTTCATTTTTACTAATCCTATATGATATATATAATAGTGTATATATATATTAAATTATATATTTAATATAAAATATAAATTATATCTTATGAATATTGTATATTATATATATTAGTTATAGTTATATATATATATATGATATAATATTATATAAGTATATATATATTATTAAATTATATTTATATATATATTATATATTTATAATAATATTTATTTTTAATATTATATCTTAAAATGATAATATTCTAGTATGAATATTGGATATCGGGTTATTCTAGGGTGAATTATTAATCGGTGATAATTGAGATCGGAAATTTGAAGAGTCAGAAAAAGGACTATTTAAGATTATACCTCATATATATTAATATTAATAGTATATATATTATATATATATATTTTTTAATATTATATAGCTATATATATACATATATTAATATTTTAATAGTATAATATTGTCTGGTTATATATATATATCAGTTATATATATATAATTAGTTATGTCTATTAATATAATTTATTAATTATATTATTATTAATTACTATAATATTATATATATATATTATAAAATATATAGTATTATAAGTTATATATAATAATACTATATATTATTAATGTATATAAGTAAGTGATGGTGCATGACGGTTTGTGAGATTTACCCTTCGACACCTCAAGCGCTTTTTTTGATATTTATGAAGGAATATGTAAGTTTATTATATAGTCGAAACTTTTGGAGAATATACATCTGTATAATATCATATGTAAGGACTAATCCCAGCTGTAATAATTCTAATGTACTAATGTAGGTCAATGTATATTGGATTAAACTATAGGCTGCGCGAAGTTCGCTTATACCCCCGCACGAGATTACATGTGATTGAACGGGAGAGAGCAATGGTTATAAAATACTACGCCCCCAGGTTACGTGTTAACGTGGAAGAAATGAGAGATATAGTAGTTTCGTTATGTGTGTTTCAATACATTACTATTCTGTGTTATGATAGAGTGATCTGAAGTGCCTTAAAGACGTCAGTGATACGCTCTGTATGTTCACACACACACAGAACTTGTGAGTGAGAGAACTGATCTTTTTATTGTACTAGTCTCAAGTAACTAGGATTTCACTTATAATCTGCAGGGCAGTTCGCTGTTAACTGTGTTTGAGAGAGAAAATACAGCTATTTTTATATATTTTATTATTTTATTTTATTTTATAATTTTCTAAATAGATAAGAATATTTTGATTTTTATATACCGTGAGAGTATGTGAATATCATCTCATTGAGCTTGAGATTATTATTATTAGTTATTATTGATTTTATATATTTAATATTACTCATTTTACTTCATTCGATTTTATTTCACTTATTCTATTACTCTCCTATTCACTTGCATAATTCTTATTATATTCATCTTATTACTTGTTCAGTCTGACTACTCTCTTAGTTGTTATTTCTCTTCATCTCTCTGTTATTCTGGCATTAAATATAATCTCGTCCGGGATTTAATATGTGACGAATTAACAATGCAAAAACTCTATATAGTTTCCCAACTCTCTAGCCGGTATCCGCAGTTAGCGACGCGTGGAGCAACGTCTACGGGGACAAAGTTCGTGCCGCGCTCGCCGTCCGTCACACACCGGTTGTGGAGAGCGCCGGAGACCCCCCGCTGCCGCGACTTCCTGCCACCTTTTGCGTTTACCGCTATGTAAGTCTCCGGGCCTTACGTTCTAACAGTACACAACACAGGAGAGTGTAGTTTCTCCGTGGTGTGGCACGCGAGATTTGCACCTGTAGGAGGTCCGTCGGAGGCTAGTCCACGGGTGAACTTTAGTGGGTAACAGATATTTGATATAGAGGTGTGCCATATTAGTGGCCATTCATCCTTTATTGTTCCTTTCATGCGGATTCACATTTATATTATCTATAATCAGGGTACTTTACCAGAGGAGACTTACCTTAGAAATAAGCAATTTTATTTAATATATAAATACAATATATATAACTATTATTTATACATTTGGATTAATAGGGTTATCTATCAAGGAAAATTTTGGAAGGGGGAGGGTTAATGGGGAGGTTTAACCTTCGAGTGCTGGTATGAGACAATTGTATACGTCTACATACCCATTAGGGTCCCCCTCGAGAAGGGTGAGTATCCCTACACCTACCTATTATTTAAAAAAATAATCATACGGAAGTGTTTTCATTATAATTATGGCTGATGAACTAAATTTATGTTTTTGATTGGGACATTTACCTCAATCAATATTAAAAAAGCATATACTCATTCTTGAATTAATGTTGAACATCTTGTTCGGTAGATTATATGACGCGTCCGCTACCGTATGTAGGAGCCTACATTATAATAGCGGTGCCAGTGAGTTATACCATATAATGCTAGCGTGTTGTCGTATAAATGGAATACAACAGATTGATATGGGATCCATTTTATTATTAAAGTGTGAGAGCTCCCGAGAGCGAGAGTCGTAGCGTCGAAATATTATGGTCATAAGTATCCTATAGGGTTCTAAGTTTTTAACATAAAACTATTTTCCTTAAGATTCATTGGTTAGAAAAAAATGATTTCTAAACTATATACATGTTATGTTTCAATATAGGTGTGGTGGGTGGTTCTCTTAGGAGAAATCTTGCTGCAAGATAACATAGAGGAGGTAACAAACGACGATATTGACAAAACCGATACTGAGATGATGAAGGAAGTTAGAAGAATGGACTTAAGATAAAATTATGTAAGGTAGTAAATGAAAAAGAATGAAAAGGTGAAATTTACTATATACTTCACAGAGGATTAATAGTAGGATGATTTGGCAGCTTTGTCATCTCGAGGTTGTACATGGTAACCGAGTGTCCATTATAGTTTTTCCTGAGTACTATTAAAATATATGTTAGTGTAGAGTGTTAATATACAATTGTTGTAGCTGTCCTTACTTAATATATTAATGATTATTAGGGTTTTATTGTGAAATAATGGTTCAGAACCATTATACAGTATAAAAATAAAAAATATAAAGTGTATACATTTTAAAGTGTATCTTCACCAGCTCAATTCTATTATAATACTTACAATATTTTCGTTTTATAACTTTTACCCACTAAAGCACAATAAACTGCTACACTAAAACTAATAACACCACAGTTGTGATAGGCTATGTTCAATCTCAAACCCTCACTGCACTAACATCTCGTTGCATATTATTAGTATTCTACAATCTTGCAACTGTGAGACATTTTAGCGTAAAATTGTAATACGGTTTTAACCCTGAGCCCTACGCACTATGAACCGCAGCTAAGGGTGTTTAGTAGTCAACTGTACTAAATTTCAAACCCACTAATCCACCTAGTCGATCCCGCAAATGACTCTATACTGAAGGGGTTATTGTTGAATGAGTTATGGTGAATACTAATGTATAACTATTTAGGGCATATAATGGGTCAAAGTTATTTTATACTAAATATAATTATAGGTGATGAGTTAAAATCAGTGAGTATTTTATACATTAATACCTATATTAAAGCAGAATCACAAAATTATTACAATAAAACCAACTTATCTCATAGTCAAACATTACTACGGTACTCACTATATACTACTACGTAGATAATCCATTTTATATATTTACTTTAGACTTTATATATATTATTGTATATCTATTTGTAATTTTATTCAAGGTTACACATTTTTATTACGTGTCTTATTTCATTTTATTTGGTGAGATAAACTTATTAGATATATCGTATAAGTTATAAGTTCTTTATCAAAACACAAAATCATAATATTTATATATATTTTATGACGTATAACAAAATGAGTGTGAGGGTAGTGAAGGGTTCAACACTACACAACACGCACACAACTTAGCATCATCTCGAACTCGATATAACCACAGCACAAACCTATATATACACATATTATAAATTATATATATATATATATATCATATACCAATAACAAGGAATATAACATCCTAGATTTTCCCTTCTATCTCTTTACTCACTTTAACAATACATATTACTATTATAACTAACTATATGCAACTAACAAAGTAACCGTATCCTAAATAACAAACTCATTTCTTTACTAAAAATTCACTATAGTATACAGATCATTCTCATAACATAGTAATCAATTTATAAATAAGAATTTATCTCATACAATACATGGTTGATAATAATAGTATATAAGATTACAATATGAGTAATCCTTCTAAACGTTAAAATCAATAATATTATTTACTAATCATTAATTAATGGTATTCATATAAACATCATCTATGTTTTCACCACTCCATCTCCTACTTACTTTAATTTTCAAAATAGATCAAACATATTATATATCATATTTTAAACTCACTCATGATAATATAAACACAAGTTCATAACATTAATCAAAGTTTCTCATAACACACCTTTAGCATACAAGGAAGTAACTCACAATAGACTAATTACAAAGACTGACTCAACTAATTCACCTTTTTCATAACATTAATAATTATCACTAGTAGAATATTTATGTTATTGCATTTCAATTAATCAAAGTAAACATTTTAAAATCAGAAAAAAATTGCCTACATAACCTCCGCGTGTGTAATTATCGATTTACAGTGACCTATTTGAGTATAATTTCTCTCAAGCGTATAAAACAAAAGTGTTTATCAAAATCATTAAACTAAATAGCAGTGAGGCAGATTGCATAAATATACAAACTGATTCTAATGATATTAATACAAATTATTTACATACATAATACAAAAGGCTCCATATACTTACATCATAGTTGAGATAGAAGCTTCAAGACAGAGTACAATCTTGTTTCAAACAACACATTTCTTACATTAGTGTTTCCTACACATTAATCGATCTTCTATATTTATATGTTTAGAACGCTCTCATTGTTCATTCAATAATGTTTTATATCGACCTTTACTTTTGATCATATATTCTTTATTATTATTATTTTATCTTTAACAATAATTATAATTTATTTAGTTAAATTATTTTTCATCTCTTAACTATATTAGTAGGTATGTTATATTATTTATATACATAAAATATTATTATTTTATTACATATCTATTACCATGATAGCGGCCATAAAATTGATTTACGACGTATATATCATATGTCAAATAATGTATTTAATATATCCTCTTAAACATAATATAAAGTATATCTCAATAACATATATAATATAATTTATAATAATATCACTTATACATATATTTTCAATCTTATCATATTATTTGAAACTTATGAATATAATTTAATTTTATTAGATTTTATTTCATATAATAAATATTATCATCTAATTATTATTATTAGTTATTATTAATTATCTATTATCTAATTATTATTAATTATTGATTATTTTTATCATTATTATTATTACTCTAATTATTATAACAATTATAATAATCACGATAATAAATTTATTATATTTTTAATTTTAATTTTTTATATTTTCTTTTTATCTATTTAATAAAATCTGAAAACAATTTATTTTTTTTTTTTTGATAATTACCACACATTCTAGTGGACAGTGGCGTTGCGAACGTTTTAACCTTAATTTTTCTGTGTGTGCACGCGAGACGCACTACGATCGTAGGTTTAAGAGTTACAGTAGCTTCTCCAACCACGTCGCTCAACCAGAGGTAAGCGAGTTTAATCTGAGAGAGATTTCCTCCCTCACATCACACTGCCATCTATTGAGCGCTCTACTACACCTAGAGCGCAAGTATGTTCTAACTCCTGTATTGAGCATAAGTTTACCCACACAAAAATTATAATATCCTCACTACTATAACTCGTTCTATCTATTGGTATTTACTTTGAATTCAACGTAACATAAGAGGCAAACAAAGACAAACCCTAACACAACTAACCCCCAAATAACTGTTTAACATAAACCAAGTTTTCCCAACCCTTTACACCTTGGTAAACAAACTACAGGGTTATGCAAAGCGTAACCTACATCTTTACTTTTTTTCTAAGCATTCTAACATTGTAACGTTAATCTTACACTGACACGGGTAACATTTAACTAAAATTATACAACAATTGGTTAATTAATACTGGATCAAGATATACTCTACGTATAAAGTTCCACATCAAATAATCACTACATAACTTCACATGAACAAGAAAATATGTACAAAGACCACGCTCAACACAACCTACTATGAAAGAACTGTTAACATTAAAAAGTCCACGAGTTCTTTCATATAAACTAACTCAGTGAATATATGCTAACATAACAAGGTTTTTTACATTATAAAGCTAACAATAGCATCATATGAACTAGGAAAAATAATGTACAGTCCACAAAACCTAAACACAATTTATGACGAATAAACGTTTAACATTAACAAAGCTCCACACTTAACACCAGTAAGTAATAACTTAATCATGGCAAAACGTAACTTGCTTCATTACTTCTTTCCAGGCATATCTCAACATATTAAACTTAATTTAACATTGACACAGTAGAACATTTAATCAAAAAATGTATCATGACCTTGGAAAAAATTATCATAACAGACCAACGAATATATGCAAATTTTTATACAAAGTTTTTTACATTATCCTATGTATATTTAACAAAATTTATCATAACCTCTTGATCCCAAAATACAGATTATCTCTTTTAGAATCCCGCCGCCCTTGCAAGAAATAAACAAATCTAAATCATGAAATGATTTTAAGCCTATAACCATTCATACGAAGTGATGCAATTACTTATTATATTTAACCCTCTGACAAGAATATGAGCAATGTAGCAGTCGCCATTTGGTTTACAATTAAAATATAAGCTGACACATCGTTGGGGACATAACGCAAACCGCCTGCGACACAACAATGAGTTCTTTTTATATACTAACCAACGAATATATGCTAACATAAACAAATGTTTTCACATTATAAAAGCTAACAGTAGCTCAAATAGGACTAAGAAACATAATTACATCTACGACGAATCTATCAACACTTTAAGCGATGAAACTAAACCTGTTAGCATTTTACCACAAGGTCCCTACTTAACCCATTGTAAAGTAACTAACACTGCATACAAAACGTAACCTATTCATCGGCTTTTTTCCAAACATATCTCTAGCATATTAACGTTAATTTTACCATTGACACAGTAGATTTCTAAACAAGACTTATCATAACCTTGTCTAATTTCCATACAGACCAACGAATAAGTGTAAACATAGCAAAAGGTTTATTCAAACATAACACAATAAATAATTCTTTATATACTAACCATCGACGGATATAAGCTAACGTAACAACGTTTTTACGATGTACTAACCCAACATAACATTATACCTGAACTAAGATGATAGTAAATATACAACGAGCAAACACCCGACACACATACGTACGAAATCAAACCACTAACATGTAAACAAACTTCTAACCCTTAAAAGCAGTTAAAGTACCTAACACTTCGTCCAAAACGTAACATAATCACTCACTTTTTCAATGCATATCTCTGGACCTATCATGTTAATTTTACATAATTCTGGAATATTAACAAAAGTTAGCATCAAACCTGTCTTATTCATTCACACTGAACAAAGAATATAATGCTGACTTAAACAAATGGTTTACATCAACTTCGTAAACATTAACAAAAAATTCATCATAACCTCGTCTAAGTATCATAATCCCCAGCGAATGATTGCAAAACATAACAAGTTTTAACCAAACATAACAAAATATAACAAAATTTTATCCTAAATAACATAAAATAAGTTCTTTGAGTAAAATATTCACTAGCTACAGACATGTAGATAATTAACTGATTTAAAGTCAGCTAAATCATAAATCAGTAAAATCAACCACACTCCCATGCAGTCCCCCCTAACCGTGTCCCACCCCCCTATATGACTATGTGAGCGCTAATTGGATTCAAGTCATATTTTCAAGAAAAATTTGGACAAACATACCATAAAAATATGTTCTTTATCTCTAACCCTATGAAATATCTACCAAGCAAAGTCTATTGTGCATCAATTAAGCTAGACAAATCAATTAACTGCTACTAGGAATCATAATGTACAACATGCATAACCTAACATCATAACTCACGTATGGAATAATACAGTCTACTCCTAACAAATTCCGCTACTGAGATCAAGTAAAAGTAGCGTACAAGGTCATACAATACTCGATATAGTGTCCCAACTTTATCGAGGCATGATTAGCACAGGTAAAAGCCCGTAATATCTAACAAACCCTTACAAAGTGACCAAGATATCAAGAATGCCACCATGCTTAACTTATGAATTGACACATCTTTCATCAACAGTGTCACTCGTTTCGAGAAGTATAAAGGGGCAGGTTGACTATGATTTGAAGCCTAGTAAATGCACAACGTATAGACTAATAGCAAAGAGTATCTATGCGATAACATAAACATAATTCAAGAAAAACGGTAAGCTAGGACTCAACACTGTTCTATAGCACATCATCTCGAGTTAAATTCACAGGTAATCATCCTACCTACAAATCTTCATCATTCCTCTGACACAATCAGATTTATTTCACATTGGTCATAGTAAATATTTTAAATAACGTACTTAACCTTACGAATAAACAGTTTCATTAACAAGAGTATCTAAAGCAACACGTTACCATCCGAGAGAAAACCCAAGGGATGCACCCCTTGAAAGGGTGTGAATCCTGCGAGGAGGGACACCGCCGAAGGGGGTAAGCGGGCTATTACCCCCCGTCCGACAGGACTGGGTAAGAGCGCGCTATACAACCCTTCGGGTGATCCACTCCCCATCGCAGATTCACGCCCTTAAGTCAAGGGTATGCATCCCCCTGGGTTTTCTCTCGGAAAGTAATGCTCTAGATACTCTTGGTTAATGAAAAGTGTTTATTCGCATATAGATCAAGGCTGTTAAAATATTACTTATTGATGCAGATGTGAACAACACTGATTTGTTAGAGAAAATGATGAGTTTTGTAAGAGATTACTGTGTTAACTGACGATGATTGTTAGATACGTGCAGGCTAGGTTAAGTCTTTTGTTGAATAATGTTAGGTTTGACCTAAGACTCTTGCTAATGTCTACGTTTATTCAATAAGGTCATGATGATGTTACTAACCTCGAAAACGTAGTGACACTTGATGAAGCAGGTCAATTCAATGGTCAGGTGGTCGGCACTTTGATAGCTTGGTACTTTGTAAGGATTTTGTTAGATATTACGGCTTTGCCTGTTGCTAATATGCTCGAAAGAGTGGGAACTGATCTGGTATTGGTATGACCTGTTAGCACTTAAACCTGATCAGTAAGGGGAATTTTTCAGTTCCCAGCTGATTATTCATACGTGAGGTAAATCAGGTTTGTCGTTGTGCATTATATTTCCTAGTAGCAGTTATGAAATTTGTAGCTTCTATTGATGCTAAAACTTGTGGGTTAAGCATATATGCCTTAGGGTTAATAAAGAACATATTTTTATTGTATTTTGTCCAAAATGATAAATCTTGATAATATGAACTTGATCAATAGCTCAATACAAGATCATAGGCGTGGACGGTAGGGGCCTACATGGATGGGTGGTTTGATACTGATTACTGATTTACTGCTTTAAATTCAGTAAATTATTACATATTTTACTGTGATATTTTTACTCAAAGAACTTATTTATGTTTGTTAGGATAAATTTTGTTATTTTTTGTTATGTTTGATTAAAACTTTACTGTTTGCGATTATTCGCTGGGATTATGATATTTATACGAGGAGCATTTCTTTAGCTGATGTAATTTTTTTGTTTAAATGCTTAGCGGACATGTGATGTAAACCATTTGTTTCACGTCAGCAATTATTATCTGTTTGTCAAGTGAGTGATGAATTAGACAGTGTTTATGCTAAACTTTATGTATAAATATTACGACAATGTTAATGTAAAATTAACATTGATATGTCAGGATATGCAATGACATAAAGTGTGAATAGGGTTTACGTTTTCGACGAAAGTGGTATGTCCAGTACTGTTGTTGAAAGGGTAGAATGTATTGTTATATGTTAGTGGTTTATTCTTACGTATGGTTGTTGGGTTTTGTCTGTACAATTATCATTCTTTACGTTCCAGGTTATGTTAGTTGGGTTTATTAATGTAACAACGGTTGTTAACGGTTAGCTTATACCAATGTTTAGTAGAGTAAAGAACTTATATTTTTAGGTGTTATGTTTTGAAGACTTAAACTTGCTATGTTTACAAACTTATTCGTTGGTCTGTATGAATAATTAAACAAGGTTACTGATAATGTCTTCTGTTAAAATTCAACTGTGTCAATGGATAAATTAACGTAACAGTGCGTAAGAGATCCATGTTGGAAAAAGATTGAATAGGTTACGTTTGAGTAATGCCAGTGAATAAAAGTGTACTACTTTAACATGTGTTAAGTGTGGACTTTTGTTAATGCTAAACAGTTTATTCATGCTTAGTTGTGTTGGATTCGTCGTTGTACATTATTTTTCTTAGTCCATATGAATGCTATGTTAGCTTTTATTAATGTTGAAAACATTTGTTTATGTTGTGAGCAGATATTCGTTGGTTTTAGATATTAAACGAACTCATTTTGTGTTGAGGCGTTTCGTTATTTCCCAACGTGTTCCATTATATTATAATTGTAAACCAAACTGGCGACGGCTACATCTGCTCATCATTCCGTCGCGAGAGGTTAAATATAAATAAGTATTGCAGTCACTTTAATGCAAATGGTTTATAGCTTAAAATCATTTTCATGTTTAGAGTTGTTATTTTCTGAAAAGGGGGAAGGAATAAAGAGATAATGTTATTTGGCATAAGGTTATGAAATTTTTGTAAATAGTTAGTAATAATGTAAAAACTTTGTCTACGTTGCTATATTCGTAGTGGTCCTGTATATAATCGGTCAAGAGTCATGATACTTTCTTGATAGTGTTACTGTGTGCAAGTAAGATTAACGTTAATATGTTAGAGAATAGCTTGAAAAAGTATGAACAAGTTACGTTTTGCATGTAAAATGTAGGTTACTTTACTGGTGTTAAGTGTCGAGCTTTGTTAATGATTAACAGTTTATTCGTGCTTAAGTTGCTTTAGTTTGTCGTTGTACAAATTATCTTTCCTTAGACCAGATGATGCTATGTTGGTTTTTATTAATGTGAAAACCTTGATTATGTTAGCATATATTCACTGAGTTAGGTAATATACAAGTAAGTGTGGAACATTGTTAATGTAACAGTTTATTCATATTAAGTTGTGTTAGGTTTGTCTTTGTACATTATGTTTCCTTGGTTCAAAATGTCTACGGTTAGTAGTTTATTGATGTGGAACTTTTACGGTACGTTTAGAGTATATTAATCGTTATCAGTATACGATTAACTAATTTGTATCAAGATTGTTTAGCTTAAATTGTTTACTGTGGGTCAGTGTAACGTAGATTAACGTTAATAGATTGTAGATCAAGATATGCTGAACAAAAAGTAAGATTAGGTTACATCTTTGCATTACCCTGTTAGTTTGCTTTACAGGTTGTTGATGTTGGAACTTTGTTAGATGTTAACAGTTTATTTGGTGTAAAGCTTGTTTGAGTTAGGTTGTCTTTTTGCATTATTTTCTGAGTTCATGTTATGTTTAGCTTTATGGAATGTGGAACTTTGTTACGTTAATGTCATACTTGGCCGCTTGCTTGTTTGTAATTAAGACTCAGATGGTTGTATAAATTAATTAAAGTTAAATGTTACTGTGTTAGTGTAGACTTAACGTTAATATGTTAGAGTTATGCTTGAAAAATAAAGATTAGGTTACGTTTCGCATACCATGTTAGTTGTTTTACTGGTGTTAGTGTATAGGAACTTTGTTAATGTTAACGTTTTATTGCGTGTTTAAGGTGTGATAGGTTGTCTTTGTATCATATTTATATCTTGGTCTTCATGTTAGCGATATGTATTAGCTTTAATGATGTGGACTCTTGTATTACGTTAGCATACTTTCGCTCTTTGTATGGAATAATTAGACAGTGTTGTGATAAATTTAGTTAAATATTATCAGGGTCAGTTGTAAAGTTAACATCAGTTATTGTTAGTAGGATATGCCTTGACAAGTAAGAAAGGTTACACGTATTTGCATGCTATGTTAGTTTCCTTTACGGTGTTAAGTGTGGAACTTTAAATGTTAACTGTTTATTCCTGCTTAAGATTGTAGGCTTTGTGTGTTGTACCATTAGATTTCTTAGTTCAGTTGCTGCTATGTTGAGGTCTTATTTAATGTGAATAACTTTGTTAACGTTAGAGCTAATCTCATTGTCTGGATGATAATTACACACGGTTGTGGTAACATTTTGTAGAATGTTGACTATGTTAACTTGTAATGGAAGTATCAGTGATCATGTTAGAACAACGCTGTGAATAGTTTCGGTAGCCAATTTGTATGCTTTGTTAGTTAATCTTCATTGCTGCTAAGTGTGGAACTTTGTTAAATGTTAGTAGTTGATCTACGTTTATTCATAGTTTAAGATGTGTTATAAGTTTCGTCGTTGTGAGGTTATATTGCATAGTTCAGATGAATGTTAAGAATAATCTTTATTAATGTGAAAAACTTCTGTTACGGTTCGAGTAATACTCATTGTCTGTGATGATAATGAACATGGTGAGATAATTTCTGTTAAATTGTTACTATGTTAATGTTGCAGAATATCAGTGAATGTTTAAGAAACAGAGTGTGAACTAGGCTTACGTCCTATTGTGTGCTATGTTAGTTACTTGACTGTTGTTAGGTGTGAAACTTTGTTTTCCCGAAATTATTTCCTGTTAAGGTGTGTTTTCACATTTCAATGGGGTAAAATTGTCATCTGGCACCAGGATTGGTAGTCTATTATTAATGTTGAAAAACATTTGCTTTACGATCAACCATATATGATTGCTGGTTGGGTAAAAGAACTGATTTTATGTTATGTTTTGCCAAAATGATACTCGAAAAGTGACTTGAATCAATAGATCAATAATCTAAGAATGGTGCATCGGAGTGGTTGACCGGAGTACTGGCTGGATGGTGGTTTTGATTTAGTGATTACTGCTTTAGGGTATGTAAACGTTACAATTTTAGTAAAAACTTTGACCTTAATCAATTAGACTCATAGAGATCACAGATGGTCAGAGGGAGGTTAGGATAGTGTTTGATTAGTGATTTACTGTTGCGTTAGGGTATGAAACAACGTAAATTTTTGTTTAAGTTATAGTAACATAAAAAGCTGTAAGAAATTTTATTTTATTATTATTTTATTTTTTTTTAATTGTTCTTGATGGTTCTGAAACATTAATTTTCGAAATCTACAGACCAATAACATATATAAATAAAAATAACAAAACTTGTTATCCTTGACCTAAAAAATATTTGAATCATGAACTCGCCCCGCACCGGTGGCCAGTCACCGGTGCAGGTGCTCCAATCTCTACTCCTTGAGTCAGATTCCTCTTCATTCTTTCCCCGTCCTTATTCATTCTTCATCCTTCTTCACTCCTCCTTCGGTCTCTGTTTTGCCCTCTGTGCTCTTTTTTTCAGTCCGAACCCCCCTAATGGGGGGTCCTAGACACCATCGGACATAACCATCGATATTCGAACTCTACGACCCATCGATAACCCTTATAAGGACCCCAACATTGTTGTTATACGACCTGTTTATTAACTCGGCACCGCAGTGACTCCAGCACCGGTGCCGGAGCCCAACTCCACAGATTCACATATCAATATTCTCTAGAACATTCAACTCGCTGAGATCCTCTCACCAATATTTCAGCCAATTATGAAACTTTCGCAGTTTTTTAAGGGGAGGGTGGGGCCCCCCTTCGGGGCCATGGGGACGTAATCACGTCTACGAATAGGTTACCTCCCATCTAACCCCCCTCCAAATTTAGCCTGATAAGCGATAACCCTAACCGCATGTAATATATATATCGAAGCTCGGACCGATTGCGAAGAAGAAACCGCTGCGGAAATAATACCAAAAATAATAATAATAAATGACGAGTTCGGCAATGATATGATGCGGAACCCGACCGGAGCGAGCCGGAGCCGGAGCCGAACCCTGTGGGGCAGCGCGAACCTGGAGCTTGAGTCGATGGCTAGGGATGCGAACCAAAGTTGAATAACGCGATGTCGCACACTTGAAATCGGTATTGAAGTTTCGATGAACGAAGGCGCCTGACGAAGGGATTATGCAAGTGACGAAGGATCGCAAGAAGGGTATAAAACACTCAGAAGTGTTTCCCTCGAAACACTTCTTCGACGTAATAATAATCAATATAATAATGGTTTTTTGTGTATTGCCATGCGCGTCCAGTCTGTGTCTGGTCGGTCAAGAACAGACCTGCGTCTGTTTGACCTCCAGTGGCGGTCCGCCCGAATTTGGTTAGGCCTAAACTCATCCATTCAGCTCAAGCAACAAGGGCGTAAGCGCAATATGAGCGTCCACCCTCGGGGGTGACCCCCTCTATATACTAATCCTACCAGAACTTGAATTTACACGGATTCGTCTTCCAACACATATAAGACTATCTTAGCAAGTTAAAGACCTATAACTCTATTCCTTCATATCGAAAAGGGTGGGGAACCCAACGCTTTCCATTATCTTATATATTATAATATATATTATATCATATATATATAATATATAAATATATGATATATATCTATATATATAGCATATATATAATATATATATATATATATTATATACTATATATATATATATTATATATATATATATATAGTAATATAAATATATATTATATATATATATATATATATATAAATTATTATAATATATATATATACTATAAATATATATAGTATATAATATTTATATAATATGTATATATATATATATTTATTATATATATATATATATATATAATATAATATATAATAGTTTTAATATAATATTATAAATATATATATATATATTAGTATATATATATATATAATATATAGTATTATATCTTATATATATCATATAATATATAATATTAATATATATATTATATTTAGTATATATATATAAAATAAGTTATATATATATATATATATAATATATATATTATATATATATATATATATAGTATAAAATATATATATAATATATAGTATATATATATAATATATATATTTATATATATATATATTATGTATATATATATAATATATTATAATATTACACTATATATTGATTATATATATATAGTATAATATATATATATATTATAGTATATATATATATATATATATATATATATATGATAAGTTATATATATAATATTATATAATGAATATATTATATATATATATATAATATATATATATTATATACTATTATATAATTATATATTAGTATATATATACTTCATTAATCTATTGCACACTCACAGTCTTTAATATAACTAATCTTCCCTTATAGCATCTATTAGAATAATTATATAAATATATTATATATATATATATATATTATACGATATAATATATATATATATACTATATAAGTTATTGACTATATATATATATTATAGCTATATATATATATATATATAGTATATATATATAATATATATATTAATAAGACTAAAGTTCCGGTTCATGTTGCACATTTTTTTCTTTTCCTTTTTTTTTCATATCTTGATGAATACGATACCTGCAATTAATTAAGATACTGAACGAGAAAGGTACGAAATTTGAAACTATTACGGATTTTTTCCTCCACTTTTATGAATACAAATTTCGTTTAATTTGTTTTAGACTATTTGCATATTGACTGCAAGGACACGAAAGGAAGAGAATGGTCAAGGTAAGAGGGGGGAAGGGATATTCTTATGTTTTGTGCATGTAGTATGGAGGGTGGGAGCTCCTTTTTTTTTGTTTGCATATATGACAAGTTTTGGTGATATACCCAACAAAATCTATCAATAACCTGAATTTAGAAGGTAATAAACACCGCAAGCTCTCAAACCTATATTGAATTCTGAAGCGACGAGCAGTAACGCCAAACCTAATCTATTTTGATGCGGACGGTTGCAGTAAATCTCAACCTAACCTATATGGATATGCGCGAAATAAACTACTTCTCTATTTTATACGGGACTACTTTCTGCACATAAAAGACTCTCCGAAGCGTCGCTTTGTCCTCGGGCGCGCTGCCCAAACGTAAGGTATTTTTTAAAATGGGTGAAAGTTTGAAAAAATCTTGTAGTTTTTTGAATTTGAGATTTTTAGACTCTTTCTAATCTCAAACTTGTCAAATTAATAACAAGAATATTGGAAAAAAAAAACGTTTACTCTGCCACATAAACGAAAGGTATACTACTATATCATGTATATATATATACATATATTATATATAATAATATATATATATAATATCTATATAATATATATATATATAGTATAATATATATATATAATATATACTATATATATATCATATAATATAATATATAATATATTGATATATATTATATATATATAAATAATATTATTACTTATTAATATATATTATAGTATATATATATATATATATATATATATATCATATATATATATAGAAGTATTATATATAGTATATATATAATATATAGAGAGTATAAAGCGGGACTAGCCCAAATGGTCGCCAGGAAAATGGGGCGAACACGACTTCAAAAACATTTCCCGTACAGCCCGCCGGTCACTGCGTTGGGTCTAGGTCTTAGGGTTAGGGATTCAAGTAAAGTTTGGTTGGAATTCGTTAGAGAAACTCTTAACAATTCCTAGATTTGATTTTTTTTTTTAACAAAAATGATCGACCATTTGATCTGTCGATCAATTTCCCTGTCGACTCATTTTCTTGTCGACTCATTTTCCCGTCGACCATTTCGACCTTTCGATTTCAATCAATTTCCCTGTCGACCATTTTGACCTGTGGACCATTTTTTTCCCTGTCGACCATTTAACCTGTCGATCATCTTCCCTGTCAACTATCTTGACCCTGTCGAATCGAATTTTCCCTGTCACATTTGACTCTGTCAGATCAATTTTCCCTGTGAGAGCCAATTTGCACCTGTCGTCACTTTTCCCTGTCGACCATCTTGGATAGCCCCCTTCAAGTGCTTCAACCATCACATATAAAACTAGTCGAAAAAAATTTGACCATTCTGTGCTAGCTCATATATAAAGGGGTGTGCTCAAATAATGTACTACACACTTTGAAAGGACTATACAAACTTTATTTATGAACCTATCGTGACACTAGTTTAAGGGCTGTGAATTACAAGGAACAATAGCCATGTATTTTAAACTAATCATGGTTTCTCAACATGATGCTTGCAAAATGACGACCCCATGTGGTCCAAACACAGCTTGATTAAAACCAATTGGAGTCGCCAAAGAAGAAACATTCATATGAATGTTCGCGATCATTGTCTTTCGATTTCCAATCTCCATGCATTTATCGTTCTTGGTTTTCAGTGATAAACTGTCTTACGTATCCATAGAAAACAGAAGTCATTCGAATCTGTGGAAAGCGCAGGGTTTCTAATGCTGACCGCCTTCGTCCAATCAGTGTTTTGGAAATGCTGCATCGAGGGAAGCTCTTACATCGCAAAATATGCTGATGCTCCATCCTGCTGATAAGTAAGTCACGTCGTTATTCCAAACATCTCGTCAGTGGACCGACCGACTCCTGCAGTAAGGTAAGGTACCTGTTCCCATCGACCCTCCGTTAAAAAAAAACAAAACGCTTCCTAGTATGCCCAATGCTGAAATCCACACCACACAGTTACCACTTGGTAGCGTTTTAAATGGTGGTTCAGCTTTAACTGGGGATTTTTACAGGACCCGCTCAGTAGGTACACATTTATGTGATTAATCGAGCCATTTTACTATTAAAAGGTAGCCTCATCGCTCCAACTGACAATTTTGTGTGGAAACCTTGCATCATTTTTTGCACATTTAGCCAGGTACCGTTCACAAAATTGAAGTCTCCGGTTTCGGAGTCGTCTTCATTGAGAGCAATGGAGTAGTCTTGGTATGTAACATTTACAACGTAGACGCTTCAAGATGCGATGGGATGCTAATCTTTTGAATGTTGTCCTCCCGAGCCGCTTTGTCCCGTGGTGAGTTTTCTTTGGGGATCGGAGCTGAAGGCTTTCCTGTACATCGCCCTTACCTTTGCAGGGTTGGTGGATTTCCGTGGTCGTCCAGAACGTTTCTTGTTGACGGTTGTGACCGGTTCCGAATCTCCTTAAATTTCTCTCTGATTTTTTATTTTTTTATTTTTTTTTTACAGTTTTTCACCACCACTTACGGGCAGAACCTTTCAAAGGGGGTGTTGCACACCAAAGTTCATCCGCTAGAGCCTGCAAATTACGCGATGAGCAACAGTACGCGGCGTTTAAAGTGAGGGAGGATTAATTCAGCAGGAAAACACAGAAAAGGAAGAGACAGTGGTCTGGTCGTTGGTGGCCGGTTTATGTCGAACTCCCTTCCGAACCGTCTTCGCACTCTCATTGTTATAGCATTTAATGGACATAACTTTCTCTCTTACAAAGCTAAGTTGATATCCTTGACATTGCTGTTTGCAGTAGTTACACCTGAAAAAAACAAAAAGCAGTCAATGTGTTAGTACATTTTTTTGAGACACCTATACTTAGTTATATATATATATATTATATATATATTATTATATATATATATTATATATATATATATATATACTTATATATATATATATATATATATATATATATATTGTATATATATATTAATTCAATGCATGAAATGCAGTAAAAGATTGCATAAGATAAGTAGCGAAATATTTCACAAGAGAGCATAAAATGTAGCTTTTAAATTTATCAATGAAATTTATTCAATAGTTATTATGATATTTGTTGTAGCAGATATTTATTTTTCCTCGAATTTTTTGTTATATAGTATATATATATATTATATATATATAAAATATAATATTATAATATATATATATATATATATAATTTATATATTATATATATATAATTATATATATATATAAAATATATATAAATATATATAATATATAATAATATAATATATAAATATATATATATATTATATAAAATATATAGTATATAAAATAAAATATATAATAATATTTAATATATATATATATAAATATATATATAGGCCTTTTTTTTAACTGTCCTCAACCCTTTTGCACCTCCATTACTGGGATAGGCCACACCTATTTTAGTCCGCTCTGATAGTCATCTGGCTCTTCATCCCAAGAGTCCCAGTATCTATGTTCCATGTGTTCTGTTTGAGAATTACCTAACAGGAGAGAAAGAAGTGGATTGCCCCAAACCCTGGTTACAGTTTGACGAGATTTTGGTGGTTGTTGATACGGTTAAACTGTTTTGTATTGTTGTATTTAGGGTAGTAGCCGCATCTTAGCCTTTGCCAAAGATGACTACTAGTTATTTTGCAGTGAGGTTGAAATCAGGTTATTTCTGGTGGGTGTTGTTGCTTAAAATGTGTTGGAGGTCTGCTTCTTCGTCGTTTCGTTGGTGTTGATGGATTGGTTGGTGTATGTGTGTTGTTTTGGAGGTACTGTTTTTCAGAATTTGTTTTGTAAATATAGGAGCAGGTAAGAAGATGAGTTGAGTCAGTGGCGGTGTGGTAGATGCAAATGTGCAAAATGGGTGTTGGGTTTCGTTTTTGGAAACGAATTGTGTGACAATACTGTGCCATGACTGTGTCTATTGGGTAAATTTATGGTTCTTCGTGTAGGTGTTGTTGATGTGCATCCTGTTGTGATTTTAGAATTTTGTTTTGTGTCGTTTGGAGTTTCTTTATGTATTTTAGTCGAGTGGGTACAATTGTGAAGCGTAGTTTATGAGTCAGTGCGAATGTATTGTTGTATATGTGTGGTTTTTGGCTGTTTTTGTTTGTGAAGTCTGTGCCAGCATGGTTCTTAATATAGTCAGTTCTCCTTTCTCAGATAGAAATTAGTCTGTTGTGTTTCTGAAGTGAGATGCGGTGCAAGTGTTACTGGCCGAAATTGGGAGTTTTTGTTAAATGTATATGCAAGTTGTCTATGCAACTGTGGGTGGGGGTGGAACCACTTGGTGTCTGTGGTGATTATTATGTAATTGAATATGCTTTTGTGAGGTGGACTTTCTGTTTCTGTTAGCCTTTTAGTTGCTGAATATAATTGTTGTGTTCAGGTTTTGGCTGTGTTAGGTTCTGGGTGTAGTGGCTGGTGATGTCCTCTAAGTATTAATGAATGTGTTATCTGTTTGTGTTTGTAGTAGATCGGCCGTAAATAGATTGAATAGTGTTTGGGATAGTATTGCGTGTTGGGGTATTCCGTTGATTATCTATTCGTTAGTTGTTGTATTTGCCGTCGCCTGATAGAAATGAAATTCCATTTCTTTAGGTTAATGATGTTTGTTATTTTGTGCATCAAGTTGTATTTTGGTACTGTTACGAATGCTTTGTTGATGTCGATTGCCATGATTATTGTTAACATGGCTTTGTTTTGAGCTTAGGCTGTTGTATATGTTGTATATGTTGTTGAGGCGACAGCAGAAGCCCTTGGACATGACGTTCTGCAATTGTGTTGATTATGTGTAGTTATTGTTAGTATGGTTTTTTTCTATTGTTTGCATAGTGTTGTTAATTAATCAGGAGATGGACGGAATATGGTGTAAGATGTCTTTCCTGGTTTTTGTTGGTATAATGATAGCTTTTTTCCAGATAGTGGAATGAATTTGCTGATGGAGCTGTTATGTATTTGTGCTAACTGTGTTAATGAGCTGTGTTCCCTAGGTGTTTCAGGTGTTTGTTTGAAATGTGGTCTGGGCCAGTTGCAGTTAAGTTTTAAGTTTCTAGTTAATGTTTTCTTATGGCAGTTTGTGTATTCTATGTTGGATCGTGATTGAAGTTTTGTATTTCATCGAAGCTTGAATATTTCCTGTCTTTTGAGGCGTTGTTGGGGTTTTTGACTCGCTTTTGCGAAGTTAGTACTGCGATAATGTGCTGTTTTTTGTTGGATTGGAGTTTTGTGTTTGGTTTTTGCATGGATTCGTGAGTTACCTCCCATTATGAGGTTTGGGAGTGGGAGATTTCGGAGGTTTGGTTTGTAATTTGCTGGGCATTTGTGGTGGAAATGTAAATGGTTTTATAGATTTTAATTTTGCTTAAATTTTTGTGAAGGACTGTATTTTTGTAATGTTTCGTTTAATGCCGTTATAGTTTGTAAGGTGTGTTTGTGTATGATAGAGAGTTGTGTCACTAAGAGCTAGTAAAAGTGTGGTTTTTATGGGTTGTGGTGTAAAGATGACCATCATAGCCATATAATTTTGGTTCTGATAGTATCGGGTTAGGGTAGGTTTCTTGGTATATGGTTATCGTGTATGTTTTATTGTTTAGCAAAGACTTCTAGTCCTTGGTTTTGTTGTGTATCCCGTTTGTGTTGATTTTTAAATATTTTTAATTATTGTGGATTTCTTTGTGTGATTGAGGTGCGTTTGGAATTGTTGTGGATGGAGTGAAGACTTGGCAGATCCAATTGTGTTTGTGAAGGGTTTAGCGTGAGAGTGGGAAACCGTGTTTGTGGGATCCATTGTTTTTCATGCTATGTATTTTACGTTTCCTCGACTATAACTATCTTTTGGATACTGGACCATATGTGGTTAGGTCCTAGGTTTGTCTGTTCACCGCTTAAGCTTTAAGATCAATGATGAGGCATAAAGTCAAGGAAAGTATCCTGTATGAAGAGTAAGAAAGGAGAAACAAGCTAGTTGATGGGAGATGTCCCTGGGTATGATCTCTGATTGTCCGGAAGCGTGGCGTGGGCTTATGCGCTGCGCGGTGACATCATCAGTTCGTGTGGGGGGGGGGGGCGAGAAGATTTGAAGTTTTTTCGTCCAGGTCGGTCGAAAGTCTTTGCTGTTCAGCCACTTGCCGGCCTCTTCTCTATAAAAAAAAAATATATATATATTATAACTATATTATACTATAGATATATTATTAATATAATTATATATATATATATATTATATATAGTATTATATATATATATATAATATAATGTTGTTGTGGTGTGTTCCTGTGAGCGCACCGCGTTTTTGTGTTATGTTGTATTGTGTGTATCTGCAGTTTTCCATAAATGAAAAGTCTTTTTTTTTCGCTTTCTGGACACTTTTTTAAATATATGTTTGAAAAACTTCGATTAACTTTTAAAATTACTATATATTATAAATATACTATATATATATATATAATATAATAATATATATATATAAATAAATATATATATAAATATATATAATATTATATATATATACCCACATAAATATAATTTATATACTATATATATATAATATAATATATATATATATTAATATATAATATATATATATATATAAATTATATATATATATATAATATATATACTATATATATGGTATTCAAATTTTCTTATGAAAAATTTTTTTCTTTATTTTTTTCGCAGTCCTGAACTTGCAAATTGATGAGGCGTATGATATCAAAAATTGCATTAAATTTTTACGCTTGATTGAGCAATATTTAATAGTGACATCATATGCTGTTGAAATATTGAATGACATAACTTTTCCATCACCACACTCTTGAGAGTACTATAAAGTGAGCGTTTTTTTTAAAGTGTATCCCCAAATGCTACTCACAAACTTATTCATTCATTTATTTAATTCTATACTTATTATATTTTTATCCTTATTTTCACTAACTCTTTTTCATCTGTTCTTTGATATTCCCTGAAATATTTTCGCCTTGTGTCTTTCCTATAACTCAATGAATGTAATTTCATTTGGGATAACCTTAACTTGGATAAGGGAATGGTAGTTTGCACTAGTGCAATAGCTCTTTCGGCACTGTCGTTGATGACATTTATTGATTTGGTCGTTTGTGTCATTCCTTATACGTCCGCCTTCTTTCGTTCCATATTTCATGGGTCGCCTTGAGCAAAATGGAGTCCAAGAACTAATTTTATTGAAGAACCATCAATTACTGCGCAGTTCTGTTATAGAAGTCGGCAAAATGTTTGTTATGAGTTGATATTCAGCTTAAATATACAGAAAACGTTTATCTGCTTATTCTCCTTGTTCTCTTGATTTAAATGCAAGAGCTTCCATCACCATCTTTCGTTTCCAATTTTCAACTGTTTAAGTCGATCATCGCCATTAAAGCAAGACTGCAAGTTCTTCTCCTAAATACCAACAAAGTGATGTGAGGAGCTTCCTAGCTACTACTCGATATATTCATAATCGTGATAGCCTTCCAGCTCTTGAAGGACTTCAACGTCATTTCTTTGGGCTGAGGCTGCTGATGGGGCTGAAAATGAAACATAAAACCTTACGGCAAAGCTCGCAAATCTTGTCATTGCAGCAGCTTCTTGCTCTTTCATGATTATAACGGCGACCTACATTCAGAACTATTTTCAATGAATAAATGGCTCGTGCCATCCATGCTCGATGTAGAGCCCCAGGTTTACGAAAAGAAAACCGTTCCTCACATAAATATACAACTGTCAGCTCCAATATTCTCTATAATCTCCGTGGGGGCTTTCTTTACTGCTCACACAAAAGCCAAGATTTTTTCTGTCCCGTGAGTCACAATAACTCACTACTCTCATGCATTTTCTTTTTATTAATTTTTCCAAATGTTCTGATAGCGTTTGACACAGGTCAATGTCTGTCCTGAGAAATACAGTAAACTTTGATGAATCCAGCTGCGTAGACTATTTTCGTGAAATTGGATTATGGTCTTGCTCGAGAGTCGCAAGGCTAATTTCAGCTTCTCTTCTATAATCCTACAAGCCCCCCTTTTGGTCAGAAATGAAAGACGCAGATGCAAAACACATCCTTCCTAAAGGGAAATTTCAGACGGATATCATTAGTGGTACAAATTCTAAAGAGGAGCAATATTTGCACCGGTTCCTCTCAAAAGTTTTGGAACACCCAGCAACTTTGAATTCTCTCCACCATGTACGACGATCGCTAGACGTTCGTCCTTGTACCTTCCTCTATCCGGTTACTCAAGATAACTTACTTCACCCATGACGATTCACTATACAACCATGAATTTGTTTAAATATCGCTCAGCAAACATGCTTCACCGAACGTCAGCCTTCTCCGCCGAATTGTACTTTGCTAATATAATATTTATTATATCTTTCTATCTATTGCAGTAGCCATTTACTATAACATCGCACGTCGACATCATTTTGATCTATCCAAAGCCATTGCTATGGTCAGGGATATAATTTAGACGTTCGTTTGACCTCTACATGGTTCAATGACGGCGGTTGGCGTCTTTCTACTGCTTAGAGGATACAGTATCCATCGCAGTCGCTACATTCGCAGGACGCTTATTTCCTTCCTGCGACGAACTTTCCTTTAATTATTACTTTCTTGTTCTTTCAACCCTTTTACGCCATTTCTTCCTTGTAACATAATATATTTTTTTTTTCATTACCCATATACCCTCGCCTACCTTTTTCCTCTCTGAGCTTTAAGAAACTATCTTCTTCATTGATAGATTATTTCCATTGCGTTGCATATGCAAATCATAATTAAAGTCATTTAAGCTTTCTTTAACGATAGTCCTCTTTTCAATTTGTATTTGACTTGTCTTCTCCTTGATTTCAATTTTAAAAGTGATCTGTATTCGTTCATTGTCCTTCTATCATGGTATAATACATCTTGTTCGCCTTCGTGGGTAATCTTTGCTCTATCCCAGAAAGTCATATACTTTCAGAAGATAATACACTTTGAAGCCATCTACTTGATTTGCCTATGTGTGTCCAGCAATACAACGCGAAATTACATTGGCCAAATTCGATGAAGTTGTGAATTCTAACAGGTCATGATTCTGATGTTCCCAATAAAGCCAAACATATGGTAGCCGATCTTGTTTGACGTTGATTGAGACATCTACCATAAAAATTTAATGATTATACGAACGCGCAGCATGCTAAATTTGACACAGAGACCAACCACCTATAACCGTCTACAGGTCACAATAGACAACCACGCCATACAGTTTACTTCAGCCACAGCGCCAACTTGTCTTGCGGCATGTGTCCACATTAATGTTATTGTTTAACTTCAAAATTTAATAGAGTATTTTATCGAGGTAAACGTCACATTTTTAGAACGAGACTGAAACACAATCTTTTTTTCTTAATTTTGATTTTTGGGACCATAAAATTATATTATAGATAATATATAATATATACTATATATATATATATTATTATTATATTATTAATATATATTTATATACTATATATAAATATACTAATATATTATATATAATATAATATATAATATATATATATATATATATATATATATATATATATGATATATAACTATTCGTTCTTGCAGTGGAGTACGCAGTGACATCGTAAGGGAGTCAAAAAAGAACATCCAGCAGAGAAAGGACTGGAGAAGAATAAGGAAAAAAATCTTAAAATGTTTTTAGAAAGTGAATAAAAATCTGAAACCAGCAACACATTGCTTGAGCAATTTAGTTTTCAGAAAAGAATCATTTAAGTTTTGAAGTTTTAGGAACTATGAAATAATATATTGTTATTGATTGATAGTGTTCGATGAAATTTTTTTTAAAATTTAATTCATAAGCATAAAATAAAAATAGTTTAAATTCTGCATGAGGATCAACGTTTCAAGCGTGAACTCGTTTGCCTTAATTGGCACTCTACTTAATCTACAAAGAAATATATCTTTCTTCAAATCAAATGGTGACATCGCCTTTATATTGACGCTCCAATGTCAAAGAAGATCCGTCGCTTGAGGTTATATGAAAGAATTCTCTTCCGTCTTGTATAGCAGGCGAAAACCCCTTCTATCAATAATGTTATTTCAATGTCATTGTTTAAGATTGTGTCACGTGTATCATTATTTCACCATAACCCACCCATGCACCTGTGTGGGATATGGTGATTTGTATAAAAAACACAAATATTAACATGAAATGAAAATTTGTTTTTTTTTTATAATTTGATTGGCTAATTATGCTATTGATAAATGGCGTTTATCCAAACATTTTAGGGTAACGACGAACGAAAATTTGAGAGCAATCTGTGTTAATTTTTTGTCTGCCAAAAATTACTACAGATTACATAACATTAGCAATTTCATAATTGAAATAACGAATTCTGTTAGTAATATAATTAATCAATACATATAAAATAAAATTATTTTGCACAAAACGACAGAATGAAATTTGATTCAATTTGTATCCTGATTACATTTACAGTAAGTAGGCAATCAAAGCCTGAAAAAGAAGTTTAAAATTACGTCATCAAACTTATGGAGTGTGTGAGTCAGAAAAGGCATCGCGCTTATCTCGCCACCTTTTATACAAATCTGAGTCACTTGACTCAGTTCCTAAGCAGTTTCTTCGTGTAACTGTTGTGCTAGTGTCTACAAAGCTTAATTATAGAAATGTCTACGACTCGATCGAAAGATCTGTGCTCTGTGTTTGGCTCAACAAAGTCTTTTAAAGACAATGTTTAACCGACGTACGCAGATATTATAAGGTATTTATTATTATTATGTTATCGTCTTATATATCGGATACATTCTTAATTATATTATTGGTTATTTGACTTGTTAATTAGGTACCACCTATTATATTATTATATATAGAGTAATGTTATTATATTTGAGTATGAAATTATATATATCATTATATATTATGAATATAAATATTTTTTATTTGTATTAGGTATTTTTATTTTAGTTTTAATTTTCGATGCAATTATTTTTAATCGGGATAAACGTTGAATTATAATATTATGTTAATAAACATAAATAATTATATATAACAAATATATATAAAATTATATCGAATATTATTTATAATAATTAAATTATTATTACATCGTTTAATATATTACTAAATATACAAATTATTAATATTATTATTCTTATTTTATTTATTATTATATTTATATTTATTTTATATTATTCTCTTTTATTATTATACAGTTAATTTATTTCTATTAGATAAGTTAATTATACTAATATGAATTAATAGTACATACATACGCGAAAATAAGTATGAATCATTGTATATATATATGATTATCATTACGATCCTCTTATTGAATATAATATATTAAAATCACTAACGTGAATAAATATCCTTTTTGAGCAGATAGAGTTTCCGACATAATCCAACTAGAGTCAGCATTCGCGAGCCACACTGACAGTCGAGCACTTTCATATTGGATGTAGTAAAGATTAATATAGAATAAGGATTACACCAGAGAGAGAGTAATATAAAATAAAAATATACGAGTGAATAATATAATCGAGAGAATTAAATAATCTAGAGATAATATATATATTAAAAAAAAAATAATACTTAAAATATATTGATTTATCAAAAAGACTAATACTCATAATGTCAGAGGTAATAATTCCATTATATAAAAATAATTACAGAGAATCATATACTATATGGAATTAATATAGAGAAAATAATCAGAGATATATTATTATATATTATATCAATCATAATAATAATGATAAAATAATAATAATAATATAATATATTAAATATAAATTTAATATAATAAATAATTAATTATTTTTTTAAAATTTTTGGGGGGGATAACTAAAAATAATAATTTCTAATATAATTATAAATATATTAATTAAATAAATTTATAATAAGGATAATATATTTACTCGAGTAATTAAAGATAAAATTTATTAACATCTAATAATTATTAATTCAATTAATTATTAAGTACATAAATTTATATTATAAATAAATGATTTGGATTGAATAAACTCACATCTAACTAGTAAATTTACTATAACATTCTGCATCAACGGAATTCCATATATATATTTTTTAGCATATCACTATTTCTAACCATTGTAACCTACATTAATGAAGAAACTTTACATGAGTTTAAATTTATTATTTCAATTTATTAAGAAGTACACTACACACTTTATGTATATTATATAGGATACAAATAGTATATATTAATTTACCTTACATACATAATATTTAAGTATCACTTGCCTAATTTCGTAATAAACCTATATATATTATATACTGTATTAATAATAATTAATTATATATTAATTATTAATTTATATATATATATATCTATATATTTATATATTATATATATATATATTATAATTATATTAAATTAATTTATATATATTACAGATAAATGTAAGTAAGTAAGAGAGAGAGAGATGATGATTGAGAGAGAAGAAGATAAAGAGAGTAATGTAAGAGAGAAGTAGAGAAAATTTATAAAGTAAGAGAAATAGAGGGAGATAAAGACAAATAGAGTGAGATTGAGAGAGATGAGAGTAGAAGAATAAGTATGTGTATATGATATTTTATTATTATTATATATTATATTATTTATATTTAGTATTTTTTATTTTTTATTTTATATATTATTTTATTATATTTTTTTATTTATTATTTATTAATTTTATATATATTGGTTTGTGGGCGGGTCTTAGATACAAATATTGAATAGCTTTAGTATAGATGTATCTGGAACCAATATTCTTTGATTTTCTAAAGTTTTCTTTACCTTCAGTATCTCTAATATTCTCTTGCTGTGACCTTCTCTTCCTGGTTTATCCTTTCTTTCGTAGCCGCCATATTCTTAGTTAGCATGTGAGCATGGAGGAGAGAGAGTAGGCACTCAGAAGATGACGATCAAGACGTAGTAAAGATAGCAGTAAGTATAAAGTTAAGAGGAGAATGTGATGTATTGAGTAGAGTCTCGGTCGTCTATAGTTCCCTGTGAGAGCGACACTATACTTTCTACGGCTATAATATTACGAACTCTTTTACATTATATGTTCAATTGAAGCAATCATCATCAGAACTTTTTGACCTTGAAAACTCTATCCGACCTCATTTTTCTACACGTAAGATCTAGTAATTTACACCGTCTCTCTACGCAGATATGAACATTCTCGATTCCTTATCAATATAATAAACTCTATAAATTTCATATCAAACATTAGTGTCACTGTTTTTTCAAAGTATTTTAATATAAAAACCTGTAAACACAGTCTAAATATGGCTCACGCACTATAGGTAGTAATCTGTATTTCTTTCTTGAGGATGCAACTTTAATTACTATACTATCTTTTCACATCATTTATCTCTTCAACTTTATTTGATTTGGAGCTCTGACAACTTATAGTTTTATGTTTATTCTTCTATTATTTTATATAACGACTTACTATATTTCTAATAACCTCAATTCTCCATATTTATTATATTATTATTAAACAAGACAACTTTACTATATATTACGAATATGTATAACCTATTTATATTACTGTACCTTATAATATTATCTTTAGGTTTTTTTATTTATCTATATCTATATAATCGTAATCTTTTAATAATATTTAGGATAGGTATAATCTAATTAATTATTTTATTTCTACTTATTCTCAACATGTTCACTAGCTAATCCAAGAGGTTTTGGAAGAGTTATTCCATGATTAGTTGCATAATCTTTAAATTTACTAAAAATTTCTTTATTCATTTCACACGACAGCCTAAAGTTTTGTCCTTTACTTCTTTATATTTGTAAAGTGGATTCGTAGTCTGAGCTACCTATTGCAATAGGATGTATAGTACTTTATTACAACAATCTGAGGATTGGAGTTAATATTGACAATATATAATACCTTATGTAAAAAAGGTAGAGTTCCTTTAATTGGATTTTATTCTGGTTCTATATAATATATCCTTATTATTCATGGTGCCTAATATTTATATATACTTATACTATGTTTCTAGTTACAAAAGTCTGATTCACGTATATCTCAAACTTTGTGTTGTGCCATATTTTATTTTTTATATTATATTTTATTTTCTATAGCTTGGATTTTACTTTATAACCTTATAATACTAGGGGTACTATTTAACGAATACATTGTAACTCTATATATGAGAGCTCATTCTGAATCTTATTGGTTTTTACCTATCTCTCTCTTCTCTTCACTTAACACACGAGCTACACACATACACATTACTTACAATTATATATTACTAATAATAAAATAGTCAATAAGCTATTATCATATCACATTACACATTATAATATTTATATATTGTAGTATATTTATATTTAAACTAACTAAACTATATATTATATTATGTATAGGTATATGTGGTATTTTTGGGAGGGTGCTTATAGTTGTATTATATTTTAGTATTTTATTATTATTAATTGGTTTTATTATTATATTGTTAGGTATTTTTTATATTTATTGTATGTGATTTGTGAATCTAGTGTTATTTTATATTTTATATTGATTATATGTATTTATGTATTTTCTTGCTTTAGTTATTATATCTTATTTTATGAATAAAAGAGAAGAAATGAAATATGCATTTTTGTATTTTATATTTATATAATCATATATCTAACGACAGCAGGTGAGTTATTTTTTTTTTTTATATTTGTATTATATAATATATTGTATATATATACTATATATATAATATATTATATATATATATACATAAATAATAATACGTAAATTTGACCATAATATACATTATTTATCTTACATAGAACTTTAAGTAGTATTAGTGGGTTTTTTTATAAACTAACACATCTGTAACAATTGTGACTCTTCTGATCATTA
Source organism: Trachelipus rathkii (assembly GCA_015478945.1). NCBI lineage: Eukaryota > Metazoa > Arthropoda > Malacostraca > Isopoda > Trachelipodidae > Trachelipus > Trachelipus rathkii. Next base: position 17,316 of record JABUQX010024407.1, on the reverse strand, counting down.
CTGTGCGTCACGTGATCATGTACTTCTTTGCCTTCTCCCTTCGTCTCTTTTCTCTATATTCACTCGTCTATCTATTACTCTGCTATAGTGCTCTCTTTGGGTTTCACTTACTATCTAATTATACATATTCATCTACTCTCTATACTCTTTTAATCTATACTTATTTCTATATCTCTATTATCATACTCTTTCTCATATATGCATTTGAATATATTCATATGTTATTCTCATCTATTGTTTCATGTAATTCCTTGTATTATTTATTTATGTAACGGTTTTTATTTTGATTCTTACCGTTTGGGTAGTTAACTATTTTATTGCCACAATGTCACTCGCATTTCTATCTCTTGTTTTACTTATTTTTCTCTATCTAATTCTCTATCTCTATCTGTTGTCTTATTTAATTTATATAGTTATATGTATTTTTTTTATGTTATTATATTATTTTTATATATATTTTTTCTATATTACTCTCTTCTTACTCTTTCGTCACTTGGAATTCCGTTCATTAATATATATTGTTACTCTCTTTTGAAAGCCCGTCGCAGTGATGTATACAGTGATATTCCAAATTTTCAAAAATATATTCGTGTGGAATTTTTCGATATTTTATTTACTGCAATATATCTAACTTCAAACGTTCAAAATCTGTCTCGCGTATTATATATATCTCTTAATATTAATTAATAATAATGACATATATATATTATAGCCCTTATTATTATATATTAATATATATGAGTCATATACTATATTATACTGAAATCTCTAACGATTCAGAAATACCCTCCTCTCATTATTAATAGAAGGTTCTAGTCGTATAATATATATATATATTTTATATATATATATATTATATATAGCAAATAACCTATACAATTTATTATATATAATACATATTATATTAATAAAGTTTGTTATTCATTTTGTGTTTATAAAGTACACCACACAATCTTCCGGTTCCATACTCTCAAAACCTACTACATCAGCAACACGGCGAAGGAATACATTTGTTGGAATCCTGGTAAATTTTATTGCGGAAACTGTAAAAAAAAAAAAAAAACACAAAAAATCCATATTGTATCACGTTTCAACTCTCACTACTATAAAATTATATTAGGCTAGATTGAAAATGTATATTAAAATTAAAAAATATACACTTCTATATAAATATTAATTCAAATAAATAAATATATGCTATTCTTTTTTTTTAAGGTGATCAGCTGCGGTATTAAAGGTTATATATCACTATATTGTATTATTTTATTTTCATAGATAACATAAGGTTATTTTACAATCAAACGCTGAGCATTCACGCTGGAGCAATGTGTGATCGGCTTGGGTGGCTCGAACGCATCCGCGAGTCACGGCAGAAGTAATAGCAGGGGGTAGAGTTTACGCCTTTACCATACCACTATTAGGGCGAGGGGCGGAGGAACCCTCCCGTGCCTGTGAAATTTGGCTCCACGAAAGTACCCAACTGAGACCGGGGTTGTTCCGGAGAACGCTCCTCCTCACGCGAGGGGGAAGTTGTAACAGTACCTACCTAGTACACTCCGTAGTTCCCCGAAGGCCAGAGTAAAAACCAATAGAACTCCTGCCCATTACTTAGTGAGCGGAGTATATACCCCTTGGGGGTAATTTATCCTTAGTTAAAAAAAAAAAAACAAGCAAAAATTTAATAAGAAGATCTATTTATCTTTTTATTTTAATGAGAAACCAATAAAAGGTCTCTAAATATCTATTAATCAAATATTATATAATTTAAATTTAAACAATAATTTTTATTTTTAATTTTATTTTAATTTTTTTTTACAATTTTATACAATAATTCTGGTAAAATTTTACCGAGGAATCCAAAAAGGCATTCCTTGTAGCTGTTAGCGATGCCGATATTTCGATCAACATCTGTATATATAGATTATTGTGTATTTTTAACATATTTCCTTCATAAAAATGTGGACCAGCATTCCAGCAATGTATTTACCTTTTTGCTATAGCTATTGTAGTTTTCGAGATTAAATCTGATAATACTTTCAAATTAATCATCCATAATATTAGATCGATAATCTATATTGTCTATAAATATATAAAATATATATTCACATTTTTAAATGAATTAAATTAATATATAATATATTATTAATAATTATATAATATTATATATATATATAATATTATATATATATATTATATATATGTATAATTAATATTATATATTATTAATATATATATATATATATAATTTATATATATATATGATTTGATAGATAAATAGATAGATTAGATAAATTAAATAATAAAACTCTCTCTCAT